>JXOV01004304.1:0-10727 GCA_001014945.1 Clogmia albipunctata
AAGTACTTTACAAAGAAGATATGGGTTTTCCTCTTGATCAGCCCATATACACATTAAAAGGAAGTTATGCTTCCTCTGACCAACCTCTAGAGTGTAGAATATTTGAATACTTCCGAGAGATTTTGCAAAATTATAGAAATGCATTCGAATTCCTCAATGTGGGATTTGTGACACGAATCAATCCAATTTTGATAAAGATTGCAAATTTTAAAATGGCGCATAACGTGGAGGAAAAACAAACCATTTTCGACAACATCAAGTCAACGATGAGGGGTTTTAAAATATCCTACAAGTACGTTAAACCAGTTAGATTACATTATCGAGTCAGTTCTGTGATGCTCTCTATCAGAAATGACTATAGAGACAGTAAAACTAAAAGGTTCTTTTGCGAAAAGGTTAAGATTGTGGAAGATTTTTTCAACTTTTCGGAAATGGAAAAAGTCCCGGAATATATTCAAGACTTTCTACAAGACTCTCTCCCTTTTACTCCAGATGAAATCACAAGGAAGGATAAAAAATATTTTAAAAAGATGTTGATGAAATATTTAACGAAGAATGAGAACAGGATGAAAATGAGCGTTAATTATGATGAACTTATAAATATATATAAATCCCAAAAAGTCACAAAAGGATCAAATATAGAATTTTTTGAGTCGTGCTTTGGACATGGTATCGAAATAATGGAATTCAAAAGCCAATCTTTAAAGGAAGTTAAAAATAAAAGTAAGTTAATTTTGGACTGGATCCCAATAATCACTGGAAAATGGCTAAGGAACTATATCATTCACAATCCTCAGCTGTTGAAACTGCTTCCGTATAACTATGAAGTCCTCTTGAAGGTGAATTGTGACGTCCTTTTTGAAGAAGAATTTCCGAACTTTTATTTCGAAAAGACTACGTGTTATGAACAATGGATTGATTATGTTCAAACCATTAACCCGAAATCACTTCAAAATTCTGTTGACCCCAACAAGGACTTTGATCAATGCAGTAAATTAATAAAATTTGGAACAATTAAAGAGTTACAGATTTATAAACATGAACAAAACACGATTAAACTGACACCCAATTATATCAAATATGCTATTGAAAGAGGTAAAAAAGAAATTTTTAATGAAGTTTTGACATGGAACTGTCTAGACGAATGTTTAGAAGAGCCTTTAACCGATAAAGGATACACTGCTTTTCTTCTGGCCTGTGAGCTTGGTGAAATTGATTTCGTGAAGGCTTTGATTAAGAAGAAATGCAATGTTTTTGCTCAAACAAATTTCAAATACTCTTGTTTTCACATTGCAGCCCAAAGGGATCGTAAAGAGATATTCAACTATTTGTTGGATATTAAACTATGTGTCAATAATTCTGAGATTCGTATTTATAATTTTCTATCCAGCGGAACAAAACAAGGACTGAAACCCCAACACATTGCTATTCAAAATGGTAGTTTGGAAGTGATTAAATTGATAAGATCCAGGTTTGGCGACATTAATGAAACGGTTACAATGAAACGTCAAAATCAGAAACTCACAATTAATTGGAAAATGAGAACTTTTTCTTTAACGGATATGCACAGTTTAAAAATTTTAGATATTGAGCCAACCGATTGTGGAAACTTCAGAATCACAACAGAAGAAACAACTACTGGAAAACTTGAACTTGAGGAGAAAATTGGGGACAGGTCAATATTTTGGGATTTTATTAATCTAGTTTCTCTGTATGTGGACGTTTTTAAATTTGCGATTGAATACGGATCTATGGATATGTTATCAGAAGAAATGTCCGATTTATTTGAAGTTAAATTTGACAGATGCTCCATTTATGAACTAATTAGATACCATTATGGATCAGATACATTTCTGAAATACTACAAAGATTATGAGAAAAAATTCAGAGATTTTAAAGTCAACGATAAAGGATGGTCTTTGCTTTACACTGCGGTCAGATACAATAATATTAAAATGATAGACTACTTTAAGAAGACTTTGGACCCGATGGAATGGAGAGTGAAAACTTTAAAGGGGGTAACCCCTGTAAATATGCTTTTTGAAATGAAAAGGAAAGATGAAGTTCAAAAACTGATAAACGATAAAAAATTGCGCCAAGTTTTCGAAAACATTAAAGATCACACTGTGGANCAAATGATAGACTATTTTAAGAAGACCCTGGACCCGTTAGAATGGAGAGTGAAAACTTCAAAGGGAGTAACGCCACTTAACATGCTTTTTGAAATGAAAAGGAAAGATGAAGTTCAAAAGCTGATAAACGATAAAAAATTGCGCCAAGTTTTCGAAAACATTAAAGATCACACTGTGGATAAAACTGGGCGAACCCTTCTTCACTGGATTGTTTTAAATCGATGGGAATTCTGTTTCAACCAGCTTCCCCAAGAGGAGCTCGTATCTTTAATCGATGATAAGGATCAGTGTGGGCAAACTCCTTTGGATTACACGAAAGAAGTCCCTGATGCGAACATAATTGAATATTTGGAGAAACTTAAGAAAATGAAGCTGGATCCTCAATGAGTCAAAGAAGGAGGACTTTATAATAAATTAGTAATATTTAAGACTATTATTATATCAAAACTTAGCATAAGCTATAGAATTTGTTAAAAAAACTCTGTAATATTTACACAACAAGCACAATGGCTTTCATAAATACAGATTTATGAAAATGTTTGACGAAAATATAATGAATATATTTCCAGAAAAACGACATCTACAACATCATATAAACTATATATAGGTAATTATTTTTGTAAATTAATACAAAAACATTATTATATTGTGTTATTTTATAATTTATTTTATATTCAAATTTAATAAATATACAAATATTATTTTGTAATACGATTAAAACACGTTGTGTAGCTTTCACATAGTAAACATTTATTGATTTCTCTTGCATTCGTTCTTACACAGTCTATTCAATTCTTACAATTTCTAAAACTGTTTTAATTTATTTTCAGAAACAAAATGCTGGTTGTCTCCATATTTTGCTACAACTGTAGAAAGACACAAACCATATAAGATTATATAAAATGAAGGATTGTAAAGGAAAATTATATATTTATAAATATTATACATGAAATAAACATGTTGAGAAAAATAAAATCAAGATTGTTGTGCGTTTCTATTAAACACCAACTGTTATTTAAAGAACAGGTTTGAAAAATTGACCATAAAAAACGAGGAAGGAAGCATCCTTAGTCCAATCTTATTTAATTTATACACCAAAGGTTTTCACGTTTTATTTTCTAGGAATTCAAATGTGCAAATAATTCAATATACAGACGATTTTGCAGTAATATTCAATTACAAATTTCCGAATTAAACAATCTAAATCTTAAAGTAAATACAGACAAAACAAAATTCCAATATTTTCCTATTTAAAGGCATCACAAATTACCTAATATAAATATTACAAATTCAACTAAAACCAATATAGTCAACGAGTATAAATATTTGGGAATTATAATAGATAAAAAATAAATTTTTTGTAGTAATACTGAGAAGCTAAGAAATATCATACAAAAAGATTACAAATCATTAAATATATATCCAATAAAAAAACTGGTAGCCATCCGCTAACTCTATTAAATTTATGTGAGGCAATAGTTTTTCCCAAACTCTTCTATGGATGTTCAATCTATGCTGGTGGTATTAAGAAAAATTTATATTATCTAAAAATTTCAAACAATGAAACATTAAAACTAACAATGGAATATGTTAGATCAACGACAAATCACATAATCTACTCAGAAACAGGACTTATTCCAATGGAAAGTAGAATAGAATTTCTGACAATAAAATATATATTGAAAATATTAACCTCAAAACTATTAAAGCATACTTGAACTTAAGAAAATTTAGATTTTAAAAAAATAAAAGTTTTGTATGGAATACAATATGTATATATAAAAACGAAATAGATGAAACAACTAATGGAACCCTTACAAACCAAATAACGAAATGTAAAGACCAAATTTTAAAAGTTTGGCTAGAGGAATTTATAAATACAGTGTGAATTGAGGTTATAGCCGCACCCGTTTATCCTTGATATCTCGGGAACCAAAAGAAGCTGGATCTTCAAATTTACACACAGTATATCTTTACATATCTTTACATATCTTTACATATCTTTACAGATTACTTCAAGTCAAAGCAGATTTGCAAATACTTGAATCAATTTTGCGAAAAAACGAAAAACGGCAAATGCCGAATGGGTCAGCGTTATAGCCGCACCCCCTTTTTCTGCGTTATGGGGCATTATACAAACAATCTATTGATGGGTATATTTAGACAATGCGAAATATATCCAGAATTGCGAACATTTGGATCGCGATGTCATAGCAGGCCGGTAGTAGCTCACATTGAAAGTCTAAAAATCCTGATTTCGAAAAATGAGAAAATAGTATAAAATTTTTTGGAATATTACTTTTCACAGAGAAGGAACTGAACACTGCCCTAGACTGTATAAAACCATCCAAATTCCCAGACAAAGAACTACGTAAATTACGTAGCTATTATAATAATAGTGAAAACAAAAGATTTACTGGAAGCCACAGCCAACATAGCACTCCAAAATGTTATTACGCAAATTACAGGAATGGGGCTAAGCAGTGACACTACAAAACCGGAAGCAGTGCTTCTAACCAAAGAAAGAGAGGTAGGATACATGAAGTATCCGTTTATGTTCAAAATGTAATTATAACATAACAACCATCATCACCATTAGTACGCCTCTCTCCTGGAATTCCACGATATCTGTAGTTCGTCTTCTCCTCTTGCAACCAGCCCTTGGGAGTTTCAAATATTGGATTCAATAAAACAGGCGTCCTGTACTTTGTTTGCATTTCTAAGGTTGACATTTGAAACTCTGTCTAGAAGACGAATACTTATAATTTTTCTTTCCATGTGTCTTTAAGTTACAGCAATTATCTGTAATGTTCGTTTTGTCAAAGGCCACATCCGTTAGTTAAGACCGACAACACCCACTGATTAAAGATTTTTGCATTTAATTGTTGAGAAATATTGAACTAAGGATCCTTGACATTGTTTAGCTTACCAAAGGCTGCCTAGGAAAGTCTTATGCGTCTTGTTATTTCTTTGTCAGTATCTCCAAAAGACTTAAATAAATATAATCAATTACCAAATCTATTATTTGATACAACTTAGGTTTTATTGTAGTTTATTTAAGTCCAATTTGTTTTGAGGCTTTGTAGAGGTCATCTAAAAGACATTTAATATCTTCGAAACTGATGGCAAATAAAACAATAAAAATAAATAAATAAATATAGCCCAATGTTCGAGAGAATCGAATGCCTTTTCAAAGTAAAACTATTATCAATGGTCTGATATATTCTTTTGATTTTTTAATTAATTCCCGTACTGTATTTCAATAATTCTTTTGCAAAATCGTCTGGTCCAGTTGCCTTATGATTCTTCATCTTATACCACTTTTTATCTCATCTTTAGTTATTAAAGGCTAATCTTCAGTTATAGGAATATGTCTTATCCGTATCACCCTTTTGTTTCCATTTTGCAATTGCTCTTTTTATTATTTGATTTTTATATAGCTGATGATAAAAGGATTTTACTGTGTTAATGATATCCTTTTTATTACTAATTTTTTTTATCTTTTTCTCATAATATTTGTTTTTGGAAAATTTTAGGATCTCTATTTCGTTCAATTGTGGCATTTATTTAATTCTTATTGTATGTCCTTTCTCTTTTATTAGCTGTTTAGTTGGATTTGACATTTTGGTTTGTTTACATTTTGATTTGGTCTTCTTTGATAAGTTTAGTTTCAGATAGCCCCAGTCGCTATTTTAAATCTTTTATAGTTTTTCCTCCAACTCGAGAATTCGTTCCTCAGTACTTCGAGTTCGCACGTTTAAGGCTCCTATATATAATCGGTGTTTTGCTTTTTATGGGCAGTCGGTCCGAGCCTAGGAATTTTTTGCACCCTCTTCACGCTGACTATTCCCATCGCTGCCGTACAAGGGCCAACAAAGGGCCTTACTTTCGTTGTCTTTGTCATTTCCAGAGAGAGTTTTAGCCAATTAACTTCCCGTGTTGGCCGGACAAGTTGGGAACTGAAAAATAACTTCTCCTACTGAAACTGTAGTCGTTGCCGTTGTGCAAATTCTGCATCAGCCGAGCCTGATGCTGACCCAACTCGGACCACCTTTGCTTTGTTTGGTCGTTGATTCGCTTCCCACTGGGTTTACCCACGAATAACTCAACTTAACAGTCATCACCAACTTGTAGGTAAACCTTGGAGTTAGCTGAATAGAGGCTACATGAGCTCTACTATAAGTTACGCATAAACATCTTTTGACGACCATAACATAGAGGCAATTAGATACATATATGGCTAGACAATAGGTTCACAATGAAAAGACATATAATAGAACTTTGATCCGACATGTTGAAACATAGTGCATTAGAGAGGAAGGAGAGGTAAATCTTTACCTTACTCGGTTTCTTAGTGGACACGGCTGCTTCAGAAGCTACTTGAAAAATTAAAAATTAAAGACGGCAATCTCTCTGTGTCCTATGGGGGAATCGACAATGGAAAAATGGCCGGCTTGAAACCAGTGTCGATTGTAAGCATCAATTTTTTGGTTTATCAAAAACAAAAGAAATAGTCTAATTTCGCTCAACCTCCGTTTTTTCTGTCTGTTTACACAAGGGTTAAGAGTTGTATAATCAGACCAATATCCAAACAATGTCTGAGCAGAAAAGGTGAAGAAAATGAGTCAATAATATTTCCCTACGTCTCTGTAATCCTTTTATAAGTACATTTTTTCTTCAATAAAATTCGCGATAATTGTGTTAATCAAGCTTGATCTTGGAATGAAAAAGATCAATAGATATTAATAGATTATGGATCCAGGCAAAAGCTTTCTATTCTTTTGTTTTAATTGGCAAGAAGAAAATAAAAAAATTACCTGCACAATTTGAAATCATAGATATTTTTTTTAAATCGATGCATTTTAATTATAACAATTTGGTAAGCTTTTGTACAGGCATTTTTATTATTTTTATAACTTATCTTTACTAGTAATTACGTGATTTACTATAAAATCTATTTTTGATTTTCATTCATCACAGTCATTGAATTTTAATCGAGTACTGTAATCGAATGAATTTCCAAGAATACTTCTACGTCGTATTTTTTTGATAATATTTTAATCTAATAACAGATAAAACGCATACTACTGATTTTTACGTTTTTTAGCGTAAAAAAAAGAAATTATTCTCGGAATCAATCGATATCGCAAAAATGAAATTATTGGCTTGACAACATTTAATCTATTGATAACATATCTTTTTTATAAAATTGAGTTATAGCTTGTCGAGTTGCTTGCCTGTTGACTTATTCTCAGGAGGTCTCGGATTCGAATACCTTTGTTAGCAGGCTTTGCTTTTCTCTTTCACCTTTCTTTCCTAATATCACTTACAATTCTGTATTTGAAAATTTGCTAAATTGAAATTATTATACTCAAATCGGTTCTGCCAAAGCCGATTTTATTGCATAATGGCCTTAAAGCACTAGTGCTTTTTCTTTTTTTTTTTTATTAAAGTGTGACCTCCGTGAAATAAAACGAGCAAATTTTTATAAAGGTTAGTTCAACTGTAACAAGAAAACGTTATTGTGATAATTTTTCTGAAAAATGTGAACAATTTTATATAAAACGGTAAGCATTATTAAGCACACGGGTTTTTTTTTAAAGCACTAGCTACGATCGTGGCTTTATAGGACCCTAATGATGAATAAAGTCGTTTCATATCGACCTAATTCTTTAAATAACTATTTTGTAATATATATTACTCGTAGAATAATATATATATAAAGAAAACGAATGAGACATTATTATTTGACGTATGAAAAGATGAATGGCTTGAAGAGGATGTAGTGTCCACCACTACAGGAGAAATTCCTGTTTTTCTAACATTGGTCCTCTCCATCAACAATTCCTTTTTCGCTCCTTTTTAACCTTTTGTATATATTGTTGTAAATAATATATTTTTGTTTTGAATTAAATAAATATCGAGGTCAGACGAACCTCAAATCACTCTTGTTCAGTCTTCAACAACGACTAGTTTTCCTGAGAGCTAACACTCCCTGGCCAGTCCTCTGAACCGATCTTCCAGACCATCCAGCCAGCTTCTCTTGGGAATCCACTCTTCGCTCCAGTAACGCAGGAACATCTGCAAACCATCACCCCCAATTCCTGATCGTTACAAGGAATTAGCGGAAGCAATGAAAGTACTAGAAAGGAACGTGGAGGAGGATTGCACCTAATTAACAACTACTCCAATTAACTTAAAATTATGTACAATTTAAAACGAATGAAAATTTCCTTACATTAGAATAATATTATAAAGCTAATAATGGCCACGTAAAAATAGCGCATCGAAAGGGAACGCTTGTCTATTGCACAAGTTATTTGTAAAATTTCATTCTGTTAGAAATTGGTAATGAAGCCGTAAACATAATACTCCTGCTTTGTAGCATTAATTATAATACGCATATCTCGTTAACGATCTAGATTTATTACTGAAGGCGTAGCTGTGGTTTTGCACTTCGGCAATCTCTGATGATCATATAACTAGCTTAGATGAGAATGGAGATTTTACTATTAATATCTTTTTTCTGATCATAAGTTTTTAATGCATCAATGTTCTCCTATTTGTGACGATTTCATATACATCTCACAAAGCATTCTTGTCATTTCAATAAACTTTGCTAGTAATTCGTTGGATTAGTATGGAGTCTTTATGGATTTTTATTCTTATCTAGTTAAGTCTGGAATTTTGTAGCAAGTCATTACTTGCTTCCATTGAATGAATTATAAAAATATACGTCTATATGTAATTGATTGTAATCTATTGGAAACAAAATTTTGCTGGATTTATACCACAAATCATATATGATATAACCCATCGTTATCCATGAAATTTGGACTATCACAAATTGATAATTTATCTTCTTTATAAAAATAAGCATATTAATAAATGTATTCCTATGTGCTTTATAATTATTTATTAATAATAATTTCAAAATATATAGTTTAAGCATAGATGCTAAAAGATTTAATTCCAATGAAACTATTATTTATTAGGTTGTTTTTTTGTAAATCACAATTTAAAATAAGGTTGGAACTAACCAACTAAAAATGATCAACTCCATTAAAACAAATAAATTGAATAGAGTAACGAAGCAGAACACCTTGGAGTCATCCTGGATAAGGTAGTGGCTTATATGCAAAGTACATCGACTGTCATTAAGAAGTCCATTACTTTGTCGAAAAATAGAATCTTACTACAAAAATAACCTTCTTTCATATACCTTAGCCTTGTGACAGCAATAAATTTATATGGGACATAGCCCACTCTAACCTCAATGGACCAAAATCGCAACACTCCTCGATGCCAATATTGTGTATTCAAAAAAAAAATTATTTGTAGATAACAGTATTATTACAAGACTTCATTGCTTAAAATTTTTATTTTTTTTATTTATTTATTATTGTTTGTAATTTTACAATTATTACATTTTTTTAATTCAGGTACAATATCATTTACATAATTATATTCAATCCTTTTATTAGCTTTATATCTAATTGTTACAAATATCGATATTTCTCAATTCACAATATAAGACAAAAATTAACAAAAATACAACAATATATAGTCTAAAGCTACTTTTTTAAATTATTTGTTATATTACAGGTTATTACAATATTCTTCAGATCAAACACATATTAAATATGAAAAAAAAAATTATTTACAATATTATAATTTCTATATTTCCTGCGAGTTTAATCAATTCACAGAGCAATAACAGCAACAATATTACCTACTGTAACAAACTTGAATGGATGCATGGTGGCGCAATAGTCCCAGCAAAAATGCACGAAAATAAACTTAATGAACTGATTAGCATATCCAATCCAAATGTGGAACTCAATCATGCCAATGCAAAAGCTCTGGCATTCAGAACCGCTTTCAAATATCTCATAAACCGAAGGAAAACGCCAGAGTCGCTACATGTGACCAATTCACTCAGAGAGCAAACATTTGAATCACACTCGGGGTTTAGGAGATTGAAGTTCTTCCTAAATCCCTGCAAGGCACTGCATTCCGAGATAAAGTGCTCCAAAGTGTCCGCCTTTCCGGAACTGCAAATCTTACAAGTCTCCTCGGAAGAGAATTTATGAGCTACTCCATTCCAAAACATGCTATTACATCTTTCATTCATAACTCTCACCTGGAACCACAGTCTATTCGNACCTTGCAGGGCACTGCATTCTGAGATAAAGTGCTCCAAAGTGTCCGCCTTTCCGGAACTGCAAATATTACAAGTCTCCTCGGAAGAGAATTTATGAGCTACTCCATTCCAAAACATGCTATTATATCTTTCATTCATAACTCTCACCTGGAACCACAGTCTATTCGTCCTTAACCCAACAGGCAAATTCAATATTCCCTCCGGACCGTCCCTCATCCAATTCCTGTAAAGAGGGCAGAAAGATGAAGAATATATTCTCATCTTATCCTCCTCCCTCAGGGCAATCCTCAAGCCTTCAACTACACTGTCCAAGTTCATACAATTTCCACCCCCCTTAAAATGATTCCACTCCTCCTCACATCCGGATCTGACAAACAATTCCTCTACCTGCTCTACCTCCTCGACCTCACAAATCCTCACAAAGTAAAACC
>JXOV01004306.1:0-10784 GCA_001014945.1 Clogmia albipunctata
AGGGTACTAACCACTAGGACACAGAGGCATTCCATTAGTACAATCCACTTATTATGACACTATTGAAAAATACACATATCATTAATTAAATTATATAAATACCCCATATTCCATTAATTGCTCAACAACAATTTAATCCTTTCTTTATAATGGGGCTGACCTATACTTCCCACACGAGCGGTTCTTGAAATCTTAAAATGAATTCTGTTTATTTGAATATATTTTTGTCCAAACCGTTTTGTGGATTTATTAATTTGATTAAAATCATTAACAGTAAAGTTATTCAAGATTCAATATAAATTAATAAATATTCCAATTTTAGTTAAAAAAAACAACATCCATATTAACTGGAACAATAAAATATTATGTAGGAATATGGATGTTAAAATATTGTATAAATTATATTTCATTTATTATGATAATCATGTTTAATCAAGTATATAGCATTTCTTTTAATTAATTGCAAAGCATAAAGATGAAATTGTGCTAATATAATGTAAGTTGTAAAAACTTTGCTAATAAAACTGTGATGAGATGGAGTACATATTTTGCCGGGGAATATGTATTTATTTTTTAATAAAATATGCGGACATGAGTCTCTCTGTTATGGACACTGAATTTAGTGCTCTAAAAATCCAGGTCGACGTATAATAATGTGTGCTGGAGCTCTGGTGGATGTCTAACAGTCTGTTTTGAGCGGAGCGAATCCAAAACTTTTCCTGGCGTTGGCTAGAGGAGAGCTCGAGTGGATTTTAATGAACCAGGAACAACAACAGCGGTAACGAATCCAAGAAAAGGTTCTTCAACTATCCTCTAGCAATAACTCAGTTCAAAGTTTTGTTCCGCCGTTTTTATTAGCAAAAACCGGAGAAGAGCAGGGAAAAAAGAGCGGAAATAAACAATCATTTTACTAATAGGGAAAGACCATAAAATTTCAGCAATTAGTTTCAGTGCGAGCGAGAGAGAGAGAGAGAAAGGATATGCAGTTTTATCAAAAGCTTTTACAAAAATTGCAAAACTTTCGAGAGTAAAAATTATAGTTTTGTTCATTTTTAATTGTTTCAAGTAATTGAGTTTTTATGGTATGTTGAGCTTTTATTAGAATTTAAATGTTTCGTCTATTGAGGATTGTTTTTTCAAGGGATTTAATCCATTTTAACTTGAGATTTTATTTGTTTTTTTTAAGTAGGATAATAGAAACGCTGAGATAAAAATATTTTATTAAAACGGTGAGAGTTATTTTATGATAGATCTTATGTTAACTTACCTATTAAATATCCAAATAACTTACCCTAAATTTAAAAAAAAACCCTTTTTCCAAATTTTGATATAAAAAGTACTGGTTTTCATTTATTTATGCTTCAATAAAAAGTGAAACTTTTTTAAATGAAACGTAATAATCATCACGGCTTGAAAATCTGAATGGAAACAGGCTTGAAACATGTACTATAGAAATGAAAACATACAACTTCATTCACAAATACAACTTATTATTCCACTTCTTCTTCTTATTCTAGTCTGAAGAATGAATGTTTCATTGTATGTTTATATTTTGTTGTTGTATATACCAGTTTGGTTTGAAAAAAGGCGCCACAACTTTGTTTAAATTGAATAATTTAATGGTTTTTATATTGTTAAACTTAGAACTGGTCTGTGGTATGTATATATATAATCTGAAAAGTTAACTTTAAATGGAAAAATGGGTATATATTTATGATTTTGTTCTTCAGGTTTACACAAACAACAACAAAATGTTTCATTAAATGTTGTTTCTATTTTTTAAAACTACAAATAGCCCCCAGAGTATCAAAGTTATGTTTCCCATATAAATATTTAATTATTTTAATTAGTTTTTGTGTTATTTTACAAATGAAAGTTTGGAAAAATAGCATTCGTTTCTCGACGTTTAATTCAGTTTTCTCGAAAGAAACTATTCGCGTCGTGGACTTCGTCTCCTAGCGGAAACAGCCTTCCTTCTTGAAAACCGAAACTTAAAGCGTCTTGAAACGAAAATAACTATTAATTGTTTTTTTCTCTGAAAATGTTTATAAAGCCTTTATTGTTTTTTATAAAATTGAAATAACGAAACAAAAATTTGTTGTATAAAATTTGTTTTTTATATTATTATTATCAAGTTCTAAGTAGTGATGTACAATGTGTGTAGGTGTACTTATTACTCTTTGGGGATACCCAACACAAAGTGAATCGAATTAAAGTATTGGGTAAAAAGTACCCACATCACACAAATTAAAAAACAACGTTTTCTTTTCTGTCGCTGACTTTCTCGATCACGTCGATCAGAAAATTTAAATGGATTCTGGAAAGGGTTTAATCAATCAAAAGTTCTATGTGTGTGTGTCAGTGTAAATTAAACGAGAGCGGACAGTTTAATGTTGATTTATTTGCGGCTAAGAAAAGACTGAAGAACACAAATTTTTAATTCGAGTAAGAGCAGAAGTAAAATGAGAATCAAAAGCAGACAGTAAATAGAATCCGCAATACTGCCATTGGAGGTGGTTCGTCACATTATACAATCTAAGTCTAATTTGTAGGCATAATACATATAATTGGTATCGATATTTTATTAAAAACAAGAGATGATTAAAAATAAATATTTCAAAGAAATTTTCGATTTTATTGATCTTTAATCATTATGCTCTTGAGTGTAAAAGGACCTCGTGTTTATTATTGTCCATGTTTTACAAATAATTAATTTTCTCGAAGATTGCTGTAAATTGAAAATCTTATCTAGTAGATTGCCCTTCAAATCGATTCAAAACTCGTACAGGAGTTCTATAACGTACTCCAAGACCCGTTCAGGAATTGAGGGCAACCAAACAGCCGCCGAATTAGCACGTTTCGCTAAGACCCAAACCTCTCTGTGGAATACGCTGGTCTACAGCAAGGAGTGAAATTAGTTCTTGGATGATTATATCGCGGAAACATTATTGGGACAACCACGTGGATCTTCGACAATAAAAAAACCTTATGTCCTGAGAGACACTTGCTAGTTAATCAGGAACATGTCCTGTCAAATATGATTTGAATAAAATGACTCTTTCAGATCAAAACATCTGCAGGCTAGAAGAAGACAAGACAGAACATAACTTGGGTGAATTGTGTTAGAGTTCTAGATTCGCCTCATAGCCGATGTGACTAATTTTTGTATGGAATTAGAATTATTTAACTTCCCATTTGTTACCTCTTGGAAAAAAATAAGAATTTTTGTGTGATTTAAATAAGAACCATTATAAATGTTTTAAATGTACATAATTTTTTAATTAAATATTTTAATATAATATAATTCCTTGAAACAGATTAGTTAACTAGAAGAATCTGAGCTCAACTTGATTATTGCTTGGGAGGACCGATGGGATTGTCGTGGATTGTCTTCGCCCATCTTCAAACATGTAATGTACTGCCTCTTTGAAGGCCATAGGCTCGATCAATGGGCTGGTAGGATTGACTGGGTGCTTTTTTAACTGGTCTAGGTGCCATTAATTGACTAATAATGCGCTGAGAACAAATAGTCATGAAAAGTTTAAGCCCGTTGGTTGATTTTTAGACTCTCCATGTTTCTTACAGGAATTTGAAGGGAATTTTTTTTCTAGACAAATTTAAGAGATGTCTTTTCTCGCGAGGTGATGGAAAATAGTGACATTAGAAATACTCTGATGTGGGGAATTGTAACTCTCACAAGGCAACGTTCACATCTCCGTACCAAAAATTAACACATAAAGTAATGCTCAATAGATCTAAGTCACAGTGCAGGTGCCATTGAGCACAATTCATCTTATAAATAATTATTATTGTAGTAGATAGAAAGCCCAGAACGAGTACAAGTAATAAAGACGTCTAATTCTGGAACAGTGCTTTTCTTTTTGAAGTCTTGAGGAACAGTTTCATTCGTCGGTTTCATAATTTATAAAAGAAATTCTCTTTATCTTGAATATAAATACTCAAATTCGAGATAAAATAAATTCTTTCTTGCAGATTTTGTCTCTAAAATGATTTTTCTTTACATTTTTATGTTTCAATTTCCTACTTTTGTTCGGGTTCAAAGGTAACATTTTAGGTAATTTTTATTCTAACAGCATATTAATTTATTATATTATTATTTTTCATTGATTAAACTAATTCAAAACCATTGTATTTTAAATTAATAAGATTTATAAATTTGTCCATTTCTTTGAAAAACCGGCAAAATTGAGTAAAGTTGCGTGCAACTCTGTCCATAGTATCGGATCTCTCGCTCACATTTCTCCTGAAACATATATTTTCTCGCTTGCACAGTACGAGGAATCGGTTAACGGTTGAACTTAAACGATTTCAAAAAGTGCCCCTGCATCTTCACACCAATCGGCGCAATTTTTTATTTAAATCGAAACGTTGAGAGTGAAAGAACGTCGAACGAATAAAGAAAATTTCGCCGCGCGAGTTTATTATTTCGGTAAAAAAATCGAGTAGGCGTAGGTTTAAAACACGAGTGTAGTGACATTTAATGGCACATTGAATTAATTCCTTTGGAAAATCACCGTTGTGTTTTAATGTGAATTAACCCGGAAAAATTGCATGCTGGCAATTGGTGAATTAATCTGTGAAGGTGGGTGGTGTGCTTGGTGTTGACGTGACCGACGATTATTATCATGTGTTTTGTTTTCCCATACATAAAATAAGAGAAAAAATAAAAGAAAATTGATGATAAAATAATCAGGAGAAAAAAATTACAAGACCACTTGTGGTTTTTGTTTTCAGAGGTGAATGTGAGTGAGTGTGCAAAAAAAGGCGCAGTGAACTGTGTTTTAAATTACAATCGGAGTGAAATTAATCTGGCCAGTGGCAATTACCTAGTATTTACATGGTGATAAACATAGTTGATATATTGTATTAATGGTGCCATTAATAACAATGGAATTTGGTCACGGATATAAGCGCATAATTCCTTGTTTATTGGATTAACGGCGATTTCGATGGCAGGAGGCCGATGCTTTTTCCGCACACAACCAACATAAACGAATAAAAGCGGAGGAGACACAAGGTAATTCGGGATTGTGGTGGTCAGGATTTCTCGCCAACAGTCCATACATTTATTTAAGCGAATTTATGAATAAATCGAACAATAATTTTATTGTCTGTGGGAAAACACCAATTTAAATAACGACCCAAAATGATCTGCCATTATCAGACATCAACCCAACCAAAAAGGGGAGAAAAGGGAAACTTAATGTCTCACAGTGGAATATTGTTCGGATTTAAATTTTGTAGTGATTTTATGGGATTGGTCTTTTTATAGACATTTTATGGTTAGTTATTGGATTTTTTTCAAGTAATGAATTAAATTATAAAGTACGTTTTGCAATTCCGTATATGAAGTGCTTTATTTTTTTCAATCTCAGTACGTGAAGTCCAAGGACCAAAGGAGTAAAATAAGTACTTTTTTTACGCAATACAATGAAGAAAAGGAATATATTGAAAGACAATATTTCACATATTTATCGATTTATTTATTATACCAAACTTTATTTATTAACAAGATATATTTTAAATATTCAAATAATTTCCAGTAATAAGTTAAAGCAAATATGATTATTTATCCTAAAAACTATAACTCAAATGAGTTAAAAAACGTTAAATGCGAATCGCTTATATTAAATGTTTTTCATATTTTAATTGAATTTTGAAGAACCGCCAATCAGTCCATTTTATATTAGATTTTTTCGTTTTATTAGACCAATTTATTAGCTAGGTGGTTTGACACAACGATTTTTTCACTAAACAAATATTATCCTGTCTCACTTTATTCCGTTTTAAATATCCAAGTTGTCAAATTCACATGAAAAATTAGTAACAAGTTGGCTTTGAATTTCTTATTCAAGATAAATTTTGATGAAAAGTAGCAATGAATTAAGAGTTGACGTTTTATATCAAATTTTTAATTGTGGTTTGCAATATTTATTAATTGAATTGCAAAAAAGCTGTATGCTAGTCATTTGTGAAATGTTTTTATTATTATTCGTATAATTTTTACACTCCTATGTCGTGCAAATAAACGATTACTGATAATAAAAAAAGATCTGTTCACACATTCATAACATAAATAATATATTATCTCTAAAGAATAAAAAAAATTGTCCTTTTTTAATTTCAAATGCTGATTAGAATAACTTGAACAAATACGTATATTAAATAAATAATTTTATATGATATTTAACAAAAACAGTGTCTAATATCTGAAATTAATTATGTTTTATCACTATTTTTAAATCTCATGAATTAATTCGTGTTTGAAAAAAATTTATAGGGACAATTCCATAATTTCATTGAAAATTGTTATGATGTTGTTAAAATAATTTAAATAATTTAATTTAAAATGCTAATTTAAACATTACTTCCGGATTAGTGACAATTTGCTGTTAATTCTCAAATATTGTTGTGATAAGCACAAAATTAATTTGTTCAATTATAAGTGAAGGATATTTAAAATTATTCATGTAAGATGATGAGGAAATTATATAAAGATTTATAAGAGTACCTATGCTTTTAAAAGGGTCTTTAAGGAAGGGTTGTCTAATGCCTACTCCATAAGGAGTTTGCGACTTAGGAATTTCTTAATGATATGTCGTCATTAAATCTTTCAAACAATTTTGAAAGATATTTTAATAGAATAACACTTGCTTAGAAAATGACAAAGACATTGAGTACTATTTATTTAATGTTTATACAATTTTATTGAAAAATGTTTACATTTTAGTAGCAAATGCTAGTGCAAAAAAAGTTGCTTATAATTCAATTCTATTCAATTATGCAATATGCAATACCCGCAAACAATTATAAATTAGTACTATGTACTAATATTTAATTATATTGGAAGCCTCGATGGAAAATATATTTTGACATTATTCTTGTCACGAAAATAAACAGGCTATGATTTATTAATCAAATTGAATTTTTCTTCAAAGTAAAGTATTTCTTAAATGTTGGTACTGGATTGCAAATGTGGTTTAAATGATTAGGGCTATCAAATGAATATTAATGATACAGTGCATTGTGGTCTTTTTCCATGAAATTTCGAAAAATTGAGATCGAATGTTCTAAACGGTTGACAGATAATTCTCTCCATTGTATGTGTTTAGACCTTAATTTAGTACCGGGTTATTATTATCCTTTATGTCAAAAATTAGCAAATAAATATGCGAATTGTATAAAATTTTATAAGAAACTGGTTGGAAAAACACAAAACTTAACACTTGTATCTTTATAAAACTCATTTCATTCGTTTTCTAGAACTTTACTCGTGTTTAATTAGTCTATTTTCCCTACATGTTGTTTAAATAACTATTACACGGCACGAATTCTATTACAAAAATCAATTTTAAATTAAAATTTTGTTAAAACCTAAATTTAAAGAAAGTTCAATAGAAAATCTGGTAGATGCCATTATTTCATTGGGAACACATCTTCCATATCCTGATTCAATAGTATTTATAATACAAAATTTCAATTTGAAAACCAAATGACCTTTGAAGAAGGCATTTTGTTGTGAACAAATGTGTTCAAATTGTTAATTCTGTGAATGAAGCAAGTTGGTTACTAAGATTGATTTTGATTTGGACTATGAAATTTGTATGAAATTTCCAGTCACAAACATATTTAAAAATGATGACCGAAAAGATGAAATGCGTTTAATAGATTTGTAAAAAATTGACGCGCGCCAGCTAGAATGGCAGCATGCAAAATTCATACAAAAAAGAGAATTTGCTTTGCTTTCAACTCCGTTTTAAACTCTGTTTGAAACTTTAAATGTATTGTGTCTGGAAATTACAAAATTGAGAGGTTCGCCATCTTGCATTATTATTGGTTTTGTGTACAAATATAATTTTAATCTTATTATTTCTTTACGTTGACTTTCTACAGTTTCATCTTCATGGTTTATCACAATTGATTTATCATATATACAAATTGATGGTTAAGTAATTAAATTTGCATGTTTTAGTGAAATCTCATATAAACTCACTGTTATTAAATATTTATAAATTAACAGGATTTTTTGGTATAAATTTATTACACAAATTCGATTATTTTTTTCTTTCTTAAAAGTTGGGTAATGTAAGGTAAAATATAAAAGTATTTAATTTTGGAGGGGGATTGTAAGATATTTCAAATATTGATCAGAAATAAAAATTTGAGCTTTAATTTAAAAATGTATTCTTAGTTATCATGATTGCCATGGAAAAATTCGTTAACTGAATTGAAACATAATTCAGATAAAACAAATTGACAATGAACAAGTATCTTATTTTAAAGTACATAATTGATTTAAATGTTTTAACAAGTAGATAATATTGAGTTGTTTCTTTTTATTGGAGGGCATAATTGAAATAAAGATAACTTGTTCCTGTTGTTATTCATTTCGACCGGAGGAGCAACGATTAGATCTGTGTCCATTGTGCGTCTTTTGCGGTTTCTTCTGGTTAAGTGAGTGTGAATGGTGATGATGAGGGTGGTTTTTGGGTGAATATAGTACCGAGTTCCGAGAACAGAGGAGGCCCAGAATGGCAATAATTCACTTTACCGAATCAAGGGCAGAGGCGATGATGATGAGTCAGAGAAAAGGAGACAGACATTTTGATGCATTTCCAGTTTCATCTCTCAAAATCTGGGAAATCTTTGTCCTTCTCCTCAGTTTCTGTGTGTGTGTGTGGTGCGGGGTTTAATTGTGATTTATGGGACAAATACGGGCTGTAGATTTATCTTGCGTATTCTCCTCTACTAAGCAGTGCAAAAATATTTCCAGGAAAATGCCACGACCCCCCATTAAATGACAACAACAAAAACAAGAAAAATAGGCATTCAAAGAATTTGCACTAATTGATTTTTGTTATTATCGTCATTTAAATTAATCTGTCCCTATTAAGTTGAGGCATTCCTGTTTGTTTAGGGCCTGGAATTTTCGGGATATTTCAGAAATGTGGTCCACCCTCCGCGGAATACACGCAATTCGTACTGTGATTTGCAGTGGATTTTAATCTGACAAACGGACGGAGAGAGTGAGTGAAAAAGTGACATTTATCGGGGAATTATTTATGTGCATTTAGATGTGAAACTGTGTGAACGTGGCCTTGAATTTCGGCACCGAAAATGGCTGGCATTAGAGGGCGGTTTCCCACGTCATCCTTTTAATTAAGGCCATTATTATAATCGTTATTGTTATTGTCCCCGGTTCGTCTACTGTTGCTCTCCAGTAGCGAGGAGGACGAGGCCAGGACAGGCATATTCTATGTAGTCAGAAACCGCCGCCACCGCCGCCGCTCTGCCTTTGTCTTTATTAATTCAACACCGGTTCGAAGGCAATTTCCAACTTTGAACAGTTATTGTTTTGGCAAAATGCGAATAACAATAATTTTGGCCAAACATTAGAGCGACTTTAGGCCATTGTTAATCAGCATTAAGATAATTTTTGGAAATTTAAATTAGGTAACTTTAGAATAGAACATTATAATGGAAATATGTTCCGGGTTCAAGGAGCAAGTTCTAGGATTTTACAATTTGTACGAATTTTAAGTAGAATTTAAAATTATAAATAGCCTATTTATTTTTAAAAAGCACTTTTAATTAAAAATTATTATGAAATTACATAGAAATTATAGCCTTTTTGAATTTTTTATAATGAATTCTTTTTAAATAAGTGAAAATGATACAAATTTATAGAATTTAAAGAATTCTTTTGAAAAATGTTCACAATTTTCAATTTTCGCAGACAATCATTGTGTAAATACACAAAAATATTTAATTACTAAAATAGTATATTTCGATACAAGTGGTGAAATAGAGATTATTACAGTACGAATTTATCATGTATTTTGACGAGTGCNATAATTCTTATTTATTTCTTTTTGTTTTTATTTATTTAATGCAGCTTATTATTTATAGAATATAAAACTATCTATAACTAAATCTACTACATATCCTATTATTTGTAATACTCTATAAGCGTTTAAATCAGTATATTTCGATACAAGAGGTGAAATAAATGTTATTCCAGCACGAATTTACCATGTATTTTAGCGAGTAAAAATAAGTAAATAAGTGCTGTAATAACCGATTTCACATGTGTATTGAACGCTATTTTATGTAATTCTGAAAAATACCAGTTAATCAATAATTACTAATAAAAATTTTCGCAAAGGTTTTTCAAATTGTGGAACAACTCGTAACGAAATTTTAAATTTTAATAATACTTTGGTTATGACAGTAATATGAAATTGGTGACAATTTGCGTGCAAATTTTGAATTCTTTCAGCACTCCGTGCAGAAAAGTAAACCGTTACCGAACCAATTTGCGTTAAGAAAAGGCTACTTTTCGATACGGAATTTCACAAATTATTATTAGATCTTAGTAGACTTAGGATGGAAAATATATTTTGACATTTTTCTTGCTATTACAATAAAGTATGTAATGATTTATTAATCAAATTTAATTTTTCCCAATTAAATGACAAAATGTAAAATTTGTCTTAAATAATTGTGGTTTAAATGATCAGTGCCACACAAATGATCAGTGATACATTGTTAGGTGTTCTATTTCCATGATATATTAAAAATTTGAGAGTGACAGTTCAATTCCTTAGACAGAAACGTTCCTTAATTGTGTGTGATTAGACTGTTATTTGTTACTGCATTGTGTTATACTTTACTTCATATTTCGCAAAAAATAGCTAAAATATATGTTAAATCGTATAAAATTTTGTAAGAAAGTGGCTGGAAAAATACAAAATTAAACACTC
>JXOV01004308.1:4752-33524 GCA_001014945.1 Clogmia albipunctata
CAGTCTGGCTTTACAGTTCTCATGTTCAAATGATCGATGTCCAGCTCAATAGAACTATGAGAATTGTTAGCGGCACTGTTTCGTCTAATCCCACTACTTGGTTACCTTCGCTTTGCAACATCTTACCACCTGATCTGTGGAGGAAGACTGCCCTATTACGACAATACACCAAATTCAGAGAGGATGAAAGCATTCCAATCCACGACGACCTACTGATTCCGGCACGGACTTAAATAGGGACATCCTCCGCTATTACTAGCTAAACAACTGTTTGACAACGGATTTGATGCTAAAGTAGTTTGGATTGGAGAATGGGACAGTAAAGGGCTTCAATCACCATTTTTTGAATTTGGTAAAGATGTCAAATCGGAACTATAACTACCACGTAAGACCTGGTGTAGTCTGAATCGTCTACGTACAGGCCATTGGAGATGCAACTTTCTAAAGAACAAATAAGGCTTCAAAAATGATCCGTCCTTCCAGTGTGGAGCGACTCAACAAACAATCGAACATATATGGTCAGAATGCCCGGAGCTGAGGTATACAGGAGAACTTCAAGATATCGAACATCTTCATGAAGACGCCATAGAATGATTGATTGATCTGGATATCTGATTAAGGATACTCTAAATTTTTTGTGCCCTTTCATTTGTATTAATAAAACTCAAATGCAAAATATAAAATAAATAAATAATTCAACAAAATAAAACAATATGAAAATAAAGAATACGTGAATTTATTTATAAGATGTTGTTATCAAATACTTGTATAAACATCCAATGCTTAAAATCGAATACAACAATGTATGCAGTATCGATTGTGATGGGAAAAGTTTCATTTTAATAATATTGTGATTGATATTTAAATCACTTGCAAAATAAAACACTGGCACTGCTTCCTTTGGAGTGCTTCAGAGGTGGTCGTTTTGGGCTAACATAAATAACCGAGGAATATTATTATTGAAAATTGATTCTTATTTGAATAAATGAATTGCAAATTGCCCATTTCCATGATGCTCAAATGATCGTTTATTTCATCCAATTAAGCAAGGAAGCAAACATGTGTATCTTTTATGGATTCTATTGGTTAAAGCACAGTTTGTTGAATGTCGTAATGTCTACGATACATATTGTACAAGGGAATTGATAGTTCTCATTAGACTTATAAGGAACAGCTTAATGGATCCAATGTTCCAATAATATCAAAGAAATCCCAATCCGATAATAAACCAGAAAGTTATGGTGATGGAATCGTAATAGACTACTTTTTTAAATCTTTTACTTTTTTAAAATGTTTTAAAAAAAATGCACATATCGGATTTCCCTTTCAAACAGAACATCGCGGATTGCTTAAATTTAAAACTAAGAAAAAAAATAACCTAATATTTAATATGTGCGAGAAGAGAAACATGATGTAGCTTTCTCCATCTTCTCATGGCATTAGAAAAGTACAGAAAAAAATGTTTGGGAAACAACCAATTTTAACAAATTTTAAATTTGATTTTAGAACAACGAATGTTCTGTTTAAATTTTTGTGTTAATTAATTTGAAAATGCTTCAAGTTTTGTATAAAACACGGTCGATAAGCATTATAAAACCCTTGGACTATTTTTAAGGCGCTCGCTATGCTCGTGGGTTTAAATGACTATTGTCTTTAATAATGCCTTATCTTATCGACCTAGTTGTATAAATAACTATTATAATTTAATGACTGAATATAATTCGAATGACGTATAATTCAAACTTTTTTTTAAACTTGTGCAATTGCGTTAGATTAAACTATGCGGAAATGTTTTAACTTTTTATTGCTGAACTTATTCTCAATAGTGGCTAGATCTATATTGTCCTAGTGTGCTGTGCTAAATGGCGTGTTTAATTGTTCTTTATTATATGCCATGAAATCTTTACCAAATGAGATGTGTATAATCTATCTTCTAATTGCTAGAAAGGGCCCCCATTGCAGGGAAAAAATACCCTCGTAAAACCCTGTCATGATTTGAATAATCCGAAATTAGCTGGCAATCTATACTAACCGTACATTTTACTAACAATAAACCTTGCTTAACAATGATAAATGAAACACAGACAAAGCTAGTTTTGAATGTGCTCTATGTCCTCTTGTTGGGATGAAAAGAAAACAGTGTACAGATCTATATTGCCCTAATGTACGGGGGCATATGGTGGAGTCTTATAAACACTTTTATTCTATTCCATCATAATCCGCAATTATTATATAGATACCAATAAGTTTGTTAAGGCAAAGAAATTCTGATAGGTAGAAAGAGCTAGGGCTATATACTAAAAGGAGCGTATGGCTCTCCCCCATACACCGGGTGATACGTTGTCGTACATCGTAGCAATGTTCTTATCCATATATTCATTTAGGCCTTTTAATCCCCAAACGAGCTCTGCACTCAACTACCATAAACCATTAATATTTAATTATTCACAAAATAACAACAAAATGCAATTTTTATTTATTATAACAAAAATATTTTAAACATTTCATAATTGAAATTTATTTGCACTTCTTTTTGCTAAATATACAAAACTTGCTCTTTTGACAGTATCTTTCTATTACTTTTACTTTTTTCATATTATGAGCAAAGTACTTCATTAGCTCCGGTTACGTATTTCGACTCCATATTCCAATACATTATATTTGTTTTATAATTTTGAATAAAGGAATTAATATCGATCTCTTTTATTTACAAAATATTTTTATTTGATATATTTTAAGAAAAAATTTGAGCTTAAACAAATTTATAATGAACCAGATTTATAATAAAACTATTAAAGATACAATATTTGAGAAAATTTTTATATGAAATATATAATTCTTTCTAAAACAAAGAAATCCTAAGTCGTGCTGAATCAAATCGGCTAAAGCACGAAATACTGAATCAACAGCAGAACAAGCTAATAAAGAGACTGTCAAAAGGACAGACAAAATCAATTTATCACTTGGGAGAAATCCATTGACAATTCGCAGACCGGTGAAACTGATTAAACCAATTGATTCATTCATTCTTTCTAAGGAGACGTTCATTCCACAAAGTGGGAATAACGGTGGTGGTCAGGCGGCTGGATTTGAGATATCCACTTCCTTTCTTCAGACAGAGGAGGTTTTCAATTATTTTCAGATTCAAAAAAGGCACTCCAGAATAAAATGGGAAAGAGATAAGCAGGATTTGGGAGGTTTTTTGAAAGAAGAACAATGAAAGTTTCAAAAACAATTGAATGAAATCAAGAGTCTTCGATCTTTATCTCGAATACAATCAAATACATCACAATGCCGAGCTCAACTTTATGGTTTGATTCTGGGTCCAAAAAACCACAATGAGACCGAGCGGGGAGCTCTTTGAAATAGTTTTTTGCCCATTTCCGAAGGCAAAATATTGCATTTGTCTCTTTTATATTGTCGTTCAAAATGCAGCTCCTGGTCTTGTGCGTTCCCCTTGATTCTTGTCCAAGATTGCGATTTTAATAAATAAAAAATGGCCTTTGTTCTAAGTTGGCGGCAAAAACAGGCCATTATGAGATTTACATACAAGGAACCGCCATTAATGGAGACCGCCAATTGGTTCAGCTCCACTTTTCAGTTCGGAAGCTATTTGCTTTAAAATGGACTGAATTACACCCACGTCAAACCATTTAACACGTTCCAAAGAAACTCCACTTTTATTTGTTATGTGTTAGGAGGACTTTTTGTATTTTCTAGAGATTTTTATCAATATATGAAGCTGTAAAACAGAGCAATTAACGTTTTAAGTCAATTCTAAAATAAGTTGTATTACTGGAATGACAATGAAAAACCTATTTTAAGCATCCAACCACTTAAATATTTTTAATTTTGCAAAATAAAATTTCAGATATTCATTTAAACAATTTTAAAAAGTTATTAGAAATATTTTTAAACTTATGTGGGTATATAGCTATTATTTAACATTATTTCTTGCCGATCTTTCTAACATCGTGTTGCTTTTTTATTATTGTTAGAAAATATTCACTGCAAATATTTATTTATGTATATTTCTCTTTATGGTTATAATGATATAAATGATTAGAGAATTGAAAAAAAATCAAAGAGCGTAAAATGAAAATGAAATTAATGTCATTTTTTTATTTTTGTACATTTGCCTAGTAGATCAACTAATAACGACGATTTGGAAGAAGTATAGAAATTTTTGTAAACTAAGGTCTCAAAAGTGAAATATCGCATATGGAAGAAAATGCCGCCCGAGCGGTGCGGCCCCACCGCACCCCCTATCTACGCAACTGATTAGGGGTAGTTTATCTTTAGCAGGTAGGGGTGTTTGTTGTAGTTAGGGTGGCAATGCACTGCGACCTTAAGTCTATTGTACCCCCTGGTGATCAGTCCTGATCTGCCGTCGGTTTATACAGTGTCCTCCAGTCCAGTTGCTTTTAGGAAGCGTAATAGACAAGGTAGTTCAATTGTCGCTATTTGCTCTTGGTTAAAAGAGGGCTTCCCTAGGTAGCTATATCTCTTGGGTGCTAGCGCTGTACAGTCCATGAGTATGTGCTCCGAGGTCTCCTTTTCTTGGTTTCAGAATCTGCATAATCCGCCTGGATGGAGTCCTAGCTTGTATAAGTGTCCGTTAAAAAAGTGTTGTGTCCTGTGAGTAGTCTTGTAATTAAATGTAGGTTTTGTTGGCTTGGCTTACGGCAAAAAGCTTGTCTATCTTTATCCTGCATTCTTAGAAATAGTTTTGACTGTCTTAGTTTCGGTACATTGATCCAGTGTTTGTTTGTTTCTTCTGTGGTTGGGGTGTGATTTTTATTGTAAATGTATTTTATAATGGTAAATAAATTAACAGCATAAAAATATTTATTAAAAATAACTGTGGCTCACTTTTTTTTCTGACCGACCCCATAAGCATACAAAATTTCATAAAAATCAGTATAACCGTTTCGGACGAATTTATTCTCTGTGGTACCCGAATTTTAAATGTTACATGTTACAAATTTGATATAAATTTTTAACCCAAAAATGGTAAAAGATAATTTTAATTATTTATATGACTATTATGATAATTAATAGTTAGGTTTTTATACACAATCATATAGTTTAAACTTGTTTAACCAAAATTTATTTACAGCATTTTTAACTTAAAAATAAAAAAAAGATTGAACAAACTTTATAATCCAAAATTTTTTCCATAATTTGTTATTATTTTATATTTTTCACTTTCATTTTTTCATATTTTTTCCCATTAAAATTTCTATAAGAAAGTAATTCAATTTAATTATTTTGTAAACTGTCCTTTAGGTTAAAAATAAAATTTAAATTACTTATTGTAAAATGGCACTATTTATGTAATTACTTTAAGTACAAAATGAAAATATTTATGGCAGATACCAAAATTTAATGAAGCTGTTCGAATTATTTTAGTTTTTTTATTCCAAGCGGAAATATTTAATTTTTGTTTCGAAATTTAATTAATTTAATTAATATAAGAATTAATATCCATATATTCGTATAATGTATTTTTCACAATTAAAATTAATGTTTTGAGTAAATTGCTTTTAAAGACTACCATGCAAAAAGACTTTTTTTGGAATGTGACGGTTACAAGACGTTTTTATTATCATTTATTGTCATAGCAAAACGAGAGCATACACTTTTTTGGTTGAGATTAGGAAGAAATAAAATGATACTATATGAAAAACTATTCAGTTTTAAAATAATTAACTCAGATCACTATTTGCCATATTGTTATCTCTTACACACTAGTAATTAAAGAATATCTAATCAAATTTCAGTGAACATCTAAAGCGAATTCTACACATTTGAATTAAATATAGGCTTTGAGAATTTATGGCTACAACTCGCTAAAAAACAGAGCAATAAAATTGTTATTATTGTATTTCAGACAGTTTTTATTGCTACTGCTCCAGTTGCGGGCACTAATCGTCTCTTTTTGCGATCTTTGCAATTACATGGAGAAAATGAACTTGTCACTGGTCGTGTTTCTTTTATTTGCTCTCTGGGCTGATCCCGAGATGCCCCCTTCGCTGTTAGAGATAGATAGATTTAAATAAAACTTTGAAATAGAAACGTTAAACGTGGTGCTGTTGGCAAAAGCATGTTGATTAGTTGGCAAAGATATGCCATTCTTTCTTCTTCATCCTCCTCTCTCTTCTCGCTCAATCGCTCTTTGCAGAAATTGCCAGCTACAACAACACGGCTCAATTACAAAAATATGTATGTTTGCTGCAGAAACTGACAATCCGGTAGTACATAGGAACTAATCTCTTAATTGGATGAGACTGGACAGAGAATTCGCATTCCATTCGGTTTTGTTCTGTTACTTTTCAAATGATAAATACCAGAATTGGTTCATTCAGAAGCGATATGTTATTCTAGTAATTGAAGCATATCAGATCATGGAGAGTATATTGTTCAGTGATTCATTTTACAAATTATTTCATACAAGAAATTGTGAAAGAATTTCTTATGTGACGTACACATTTAGTGGATAAAGAAAGCAAATACTTCGTTAACGAAACTTCTTTTAAATAATTACAATTTATCCTGAAATTATTATAATATGGTTATAAAACCTTAAATGATTAATAAGATAAGCTTATTTTTATAAACAGTAAAGGCTAGTAATGTTTTTAATCTATATCTTTATAAAACGTTTGACATAGTCAGGACAAGTTTTAAAAGTTATGGTTCTTCGATATACAATCTTGTATATTATTAAAAAATTAAGTACTTAATATACACAAACTACATAAAAACAAATTAAAGGTCCCTTAGTTTAGACAAGTTCTTAATTCATATTACATTATTTGGAAATTTGAAAGAGACATCATATCGAGGGGTAAAGACACCACACTCCCTTTAATACAGGCGAGAAAAAGATAATTTTTTAAATTGTTATTGATGTTTTTTTGTTTTACCACATTTGCAATTTTTTGCTTTTGGTGGTATTTATGTTGATGTTTTAGTGTTATATGTATGTTTATGAAATATATCCAGTAAATAGAAAAACCATAATTATGGCAATCGCAAAGGTAAATCAAATTCTAGGCCAAAAAAACTGAACTTTTATTCATATAAAATGAATAAAGAGATGTCTAATTTCTAACTGTACGTTTTTATTAGATATCCCTACAAAAATGAATTGATATGAAAATAAGCGGTAATAATTGTTGAAGGTCTTCGAAGTTAAAAACAATTAAATTTACTACACGTTTTATTTCTACTATTTATAGAAGTTTAAAATAATTATATAATGAATTATTTTTATTTTAATATTTACAGGAACATATTTTTTAAAAAACTAAGATTTTTCAGTTTTAAGAGTAAAACCATCACAAGTTCAAAATTTGGGACTATTTAAATATAAGTTTTTAAATATGTAATATGTTTTCGATTATTAAACTCCAAAAATGAACAAGAATATTTCTTGATTCTAACGATTTTAGAAAAATTAGTGCATATCGGTTTTGAAACAAAACCAAAAAATTAAAACCAATTTTAGACATGGGATAAATTTACAAAAATTATTTTCTAGAGTTAATCTTTTTTAATATTTTTCTTAATTTATCAAAATATGAATTTCCTCCATATTTGGTAACTTTACTATTATCTTTGACTAAGGTTTATATTAAAATTTTAAATTTATAATACTTACAATATACCAAAAACCAAATAAAGATCATCAGAATAATTTGCAACCAAATGAAAATATTATCAAGATAAAAATTTCACATTCTTTCTGAAACTTCTATCAAAATATTCAATGCAGACTTATTAATTGATTGAACTTCGTGAAGCTCGTGAAATTGACAGAAGCAAGCTCAAGAATCCTGACTGACGATGTTGGGATCGTTTATTGGGGTATGCAGCCTTCATTCAGACGATAGACAATTTGAGAGAGAAAACTGCCTCCAATTTAATGATTCGATGGCATATGTAAAATGTATTTTTATTGGAATTGCTGTCATTTATTAACATCTTAATCGGTGCCTCTCTTTGGGTTATACGGTGTTTACCGTACGAGGTTATAACATTCGATGTTTATGCATATTGGGTATGAGAATAAGTATTGGAAGTTCTTAAGAAAGTATTTATAATTTTGAATAATTTAAAATAATTTTAAAGAATGAATGTAAATAAATGATTATAGTCTTTAAATGGAGCTCAAGCCTTTTACTTGTAAAGTAGAACCTCTCTTACAAGCACTTGTAATTGACAATATAAAAGTATCTCCAATCATAATAAGAACCTTTTTACCTTTTTCTAAAGTATTTAGGTTATTTTATCACTAGGTTAGAAAGAGACATAAAAAAGTCTTTAAATTAAATTCAATATATTTTGAAAAGGAACTTTAAAAGAATTATATTGTATTTAAAAACCAACAAGTAAAAACTGTTGAAATTATTTTCATTGCTTTCTTATATGTATTTTTGAATAATTTGCTTAAATATTTTCTATTGAAAAGCAGTAAAGCCCCATCTTTAGTAAGTTTTTGGTTTTGAAACAGTCATAAATTCAACAAATCACATTGATATATATTTCATTTTATATAAGTTTATATAAGTCATAGACCCATCCTACTGGTATAAAGCCCTAGGAATTTTTGGACCTATAAAGTTTGACGTTAAATTCGATTTCAACAGGACAAAAATCTTCTAGCACCGCACACAAGGGCAGTATATTTCAAACATATTTAATGTGCGTAATGTACAACCATGAGTTGTACTACCAACTGTACAAATACCCAGATATCGTCACAAAATTCCAAATACAAAAACCCTCCAAAATGCAGGGCACATCGATCTAGCTGCAACCTCGTTCCCCCCGAAAATGTTTCAAACTTCGGACCCAGACGGAAGAAGAAAACCAAAAAAGCCACGAAGGCGCTGGAAGAATTGTGTCGACGAGGACGCCAGAGGGTTCAGATTAACCGGAAGTGAAAGAAGAGCAAGATCCCGAGCCACCTGAAGATAAAGTTTAGTGCAGGCTAAGGCTGGAACGGGGCTGTAAAACTAAGAAAGGAGAAGGAAGAATCTTTTTTATGCTAATTTAATTGCATTTATATAAAATTTATAATTTATTAACTATATTTCACAATTTAAATTGTAATATTTAAATATTTCTAAACTAAAACGTAAACAACTTATTCAACAACCTAATGTTTAATTATATCTCAGCATATGCATTTAAATTGCAGTGATTGTAAAGCAATAACAGCGACGATGGAGAATATATAGCGTAATGAGTGATATCAGATCCTTATTAGCATATTACATGCCGATGATTCAAAATTCATTAACTGGACGAGACGAGGAGGCTCACTACAGAAGCCGAACACTGCGCCTCCGTGGACCCCGTCTCTGAGCGAATTTAAAATCCGCAGACATTACGATTAATACTGATTTATTTCAATAATTTATTTATTTGGTTCATTATCTTTATTGGCTACTGTTTCGTGACGTCGCAGACAGTGCTGCAGAATCTCTCTCACTGCTTCTCTTAGAGCCGAGAGACTGACATGTTACCAAAACAAAAAGCCAATAAATAAGTTGAACATTTATCTTAAGACCATTTTACATTTCGTGAGCGATAATAAAAAGAAGGCTGGAAGGAGACGAGGCTCGACTCGAACCCGGCTACCGATTCAATTATTGAACTTTGGATTTTCAATTAAATTCGCATTCGGTGTTAGTCGTCAAACGGTCTTAAATGCTGAGATATTGTAAATGAACTTATTTATTTATACAGCTTCATCGCGAACAACCAAAGCTGATAATATTAATTGAGTTGCTGCGATGTTATGGTCATCGACGCCACTACACATTTTATTGCATATCGCTCTTCGCAAATTGCAAGTGGGTGTCGAATATTGCGGTGGGTATTAATTACATTTTAAGTGTTCTTAAATAGAGTATTCAGAATAATTACCATCTCGTTCTCCGGGCTTCGAGCATTATCGCGAAACAGTAGCAAAATTTTATTTTCAACTTTGTCACCTCCTTGAAACAGACTAAATTTTATGTGGCAAGGCAATAAAATTTGTGTTTTATATAACTTTAAATTGCGATAAAATCAATATTAGTAACACTGTATTCAAATTACTAGTTGTCAATAATGATAAATGGATTGCAAATAATTATCAAAATTTATTCTCTTAGTTAGACCAGGGGTTCCCAAACTGTGCGCCGCGGCGCCCTGGGATGCCCTGGAAAGTATCAAGGGACTTTTTATCATTTAATATGTCCAGGATTTTTTTATTACAAATTTGAAAATTCTAATATAAAGAGCATTTTCCAGCAAGCCCAAGTACCTAACAACTCAATATTAATATCATTGAAGTGGTAACAACATGCAAAAATACCTTATAAAAGACCAGTGTCAAGACTTATTCCCAGCTTTTAAAAACTATGCGTAGATCACGAAGCTCTCCCGTCACATTGATCAATAACAGAAGAGTCTATCGTTTAGAACAATCTACCAAACAGTTACTGCTTAAATTTCAACTAAATCGAACTTGTAGCTTTGTTTTTATTGTGTGGGAAAGCGAACGTTTCGTCATATTTTTTTAAAATCGGCCAGAGCAATATCGCATTTAAGAGATCACTGCAGAGCAGTTTTTTTTATACTGTTTAATCGATATCAAAATTTGAGCATTGGCTGTTGTTTCTTTGTAAAATTAACTTCATCACGGATAGAGGCCGGAAACTTATCAGACCATTTTTCGTAATCTATACTACTGCTATTCTTGTACTCATGTGAAATTGTCATTTTTGCATTTGCGTCCTTGTGCCTCCAGACCGTTGATATAGGAGCGCCGAGGCAAAATTTTACCTTTGCAAGGGCGCCGCGGACTGAAAAAGTTTGGGAACCCCTGAGTTAGACAATAATTTTCGTAATAATAGTTATTTATACAACAAGGTCCATGAGATAAGGCATTATTAAATACAGGTGTTGTTTTGACAGAACAAATTTTAGTTTCATAATATCGATATTATGTAAATAAATGCATGAATTAAAATATGGTCTCAAATAAACTATGAAATCAAGTACTTCAATAATTTAGTTACAATATATCATTTCAAAACTAGAATAACACATATAGAATCAGTTATTTGTAATGTAAGAATGTTGTTTTAATGAGTTTGAAAATCGACCCGTAGAGGACTTTCAATCCAATCAGGACTTATTTTTGTGAGCAAAATACAATCAAATATATTTGTCATAAGTAAAACAGTTATACAAATCTAAATGTTATTTAATTGTAAATATATAGCATATAACGGGCCAAGTGAACAAAAGACACCCCAGGTTTGAGTAGCACGTCAGAGTATGTTATCTGTTCTTGAGGATTGGTGATGGTAAACACATTCAGAATTGACAGATACTAGTTTTTAAATTTTAAAATAGTGATTGTTACAAATTTTATAATTATAACCCATATTTTAAAATATGTTTTATTTGGACTGCGCGCCAATTTATAATTTGGCGCATTTTCGTGTTCAGTGTGACACAATTTGATTGTCAGCTGGGATAAGGTTCTTTGTTTTGTATCAATATTTCGTGGCCCAAATTAAGGAATAAATCTGTAAAACCAGCTCTTTTCTTTTATTTGGAAGCGAAAGGAAACAGAAACGGTTAACAAGATGAGTCAAGACGGGATATTTCCTGCAAAAGTGATGTTAACACAATTTTCTACTGATAAATTATTTAAATTATAAAAATGTGACAGTTCAATATTTCAAGAAATATGTTATACCCGTATTTAATAATTTTTGTGGTCGAAACTAAAAAATTTGTTACTATTCAGACATAAATACACACTTGAGTGTTTTTCACTATTGAAAAAAATATATATTTAAAACTCAAATTAATAAGAACTGGTAAGTTTTGAATAATGACCTTAAAATATTGTGATAGTGATCAAACGCACCGGATAGAGTGTTGACTAATTTATGCATTTTTGTTGTAGAGAATATGTTCTGTCAAAGACTTTTTTAGAGCACAAGTAAGTGAAACAAATGGCGTTCTCCATTTTTCCGTCAAATTAGAAAAAGAAACCAAAACAATATGAGGGGGCGAAATATATTTTAAATTTAAATAATTTTTCTTTCTCAATTTGTTGTGTGTTTAAAAATGCATGAAATTTTGAATAAAACACAGTCAATAAGCATTTGACAATAAAAATATATTTGTGATGATTTATGCTAAAATTCAAAGTAATTTCATTTCGATCACTTGTGCAGCAGAAAGATGCGTACATATTATTAATTTGAAATTGAATTTACGATCAATCGAAAGCAAAGTGAGCAAGAGAAGGAAATATGTATTAAATGGTTTTTCTCATTTTTTCTACAAACACGTTCATTCATTAATTCAGCCATTCGCTCATTCATAAGAATGATGGAAAAAATCGTTGAATGAGGAGCTTTTAGACGTGGCTGGCACGATGCCCAAGTGCGTCTTTATTCGGGCATCAGTTTTAATTAAAATTCTTTACTGTTTGAATTACGCCTGGCGAGGTATCGAGAAATGAGTGAAATATAAGGGCATAAATTAACAGGGTTTATGTAAAATCAATAAAAATAAATGTCAAATTGTAGTCGGCGTTGGTACTGACTTTGACTTACTGATCATAAAAAGCATCGTTGTGACTTTTTACAAGGTCGAATTATTCAATGAGTTTTAACGAAATTATAGTTTAATAATTGTTGAAGAATTTTAAATAAAAATTATAGTTAACTGGTTGTTTCAAGTTAGCCTTTGAAATGTTGAAGATTTTCATTTATTTTGTAGTTAAACATATTTTATTATTACATTTTAAGTTAAACGAAATTCCACAAAGATATTCATTCTTTCTATTCATTGCTTTGATATTAAAGTTCATTTGTTGTTTTATTTGCGGCTCAGGAAAGACTGATTAAAAACAATTCAATAAGCGAACTCTAGCGCGATGAAGAACGAAAATGCAGTTTTGGTACATTCCTCATAAGAAATGGAACTGATGAGAGGTGTATACTGTCTATTGCCGTCACAAATTAGAGTCACATTATTGTATGTATTTTTAGTAGACAAATCTTCCTCTGGAAAGTGGTTAATAGTCAAACACTGTTTAAGTATACATTTTTCAAAACTTGCATACAGTCACAAATAGTGCAAATACACGAAATATTTGTACTCAAATTAAACAGTAAATTCGAGAATTTAATTAAAACCTTCGTAGCATGAAGAAAAATAAATTTTGTCATTTTCCTGGCCTTTGTAATAAAATAGGATATGATTTACTAAAATATTCCCTTTCAATTCCTGTAAGGAACATTGGGTTTCTCAACCTCAACCAACGGGTTTTAACTTTTCGTGATTATTTGTTTTCAGTTTATTATTAGTCAACTAATAGCACCCATTTTATTTATATTTTAGCGCCATTTTCTTAGATCTTGCTAGAAATAATTTACAGAAATGTTATTGATAAACACAACTGGAATCTTTTTTGCGTTAATAAAGATTTGTCCAGTACCAATATGATTATTAAACATTTTAAATTTTTCTTTAATTTTTTATTAAATGATCATAGCACCGATCATGTGTTACTATTAGCGATAACTTTTTGTCTTTGCTGTTACTTTGCTTTATTGTTTGTGTGTTTTTCCTACTTAGTACTGGTTTGACTTACATCATATTTGGTGAAACAAATATCCAAATTGTATAAAGATTAGTTGGAAAAACTTTTAATTAAACAATGTATCTTTTAGAAAACACATTTCATTCGTTTTTGTAGAAAATAATTAGTGTTTAATTATGGCCCAATGCGTTGGAGCACAAATATAATAAAAGTAAGTATGTAACTTTGATAATTCGAGTCCAAACTTTGGAATATTATAGTTCCGTAATGTAAAACAACAAAAAACGTTGGTCTATTTTATATTTTGTTCATAAATAGATTTTATATCAGTTTATTATAGAATCTGTCTCGTGGCCGATGTGTTAACGCATCCGGCTGCCTCTTCGGAGTCAAGGGTTCGATCCCTGGACGGGTAGGATTGACTGGGTCCTTTTTCAACTGGTCTTAATTGACTAATAATACACTGAAAACAAATAGCCACCGAAATGTCGCAAAACCCGTTGGTTGAGGTTAAGACCCCCCATGTTCCTTACAGGAATTGAAAGGGAATTTTTTTTTTTATTATAGAAGATAACTAAGTAACAGTAACATTAATTTAAAGGTTGAACTTTTTAATATTACCAAATTATGTATTTAAATATAACTTATATTATAACTACGAATTATAAAATATAATACTCTTTTTCAGATGATGTATACTTTATACAAACAATAATACAATAGTTTAAATTTGAAATGACCGCAACTACTAATAACAGAACTCTATTTAAAACTAAAATTGAAACTATGCCGATGATTCTCCATATAAACCACGAAAAAAGTCATTTAAACTTTTACGGAAAATTAAGGTAAAACATTTTATTTTTAAGAATTTTATTAAATAGTGATTGTTTGTGTTATTCAATATAATAATCTGTTTAGAAAATCTTTATTTCTAAACGAAAACTTTACCCGGTTCTATGAATCAATTTAAATGGACCAAAGAGAAGCTCTGCCATTTTAGAATTTGATTTTTTGCAAAAATTAATTCATTTTTATTAAGCTAATTTATTGAATTGGCAAAATTGATTATTGATTATGTTTGTATATAAAACTAATGCTTAGCACATAAAATTTGGTAATATTCAAGAATTTATTGGATGAGCTGATTATTCCATTACCATTATTTTATATTGATTTTAATTTGGCATCGTGCTATACTACTGCTTAGTGCCAATTATTGTTGATTTGTCTGTTTCTGAGATCATTATCCAGCATCAATCACCACGAAATTGTTCCAGCTTTCAAGCAGAAAACTGAAAAAGTGGGGAATAAGTATGGCCAATTTGGGCACCAAACACCATCGATCTCGGTAGCTGATGAATTTTGGGATTGGATCCGTACCGAATGCCTCCCATTATGTAATTCCGAGGCCGATTAATAAGGCTCGAATTATAAATAATAGCTTTTCAATCAGTGAGTAAATAGTTTGACTCGTGCGTATATTGGAAGATGAAATCTCCTCTCAGTAATTGAACTTAATTTCGTTCTCTCTTCTGGGCTTATGGCTATCATTATATTTAGAAGACGCTCGCTCGGCAATTTTAAATAAATCGAATTTTGGAACAATTACTCAAAACACAATGTTGTATGATTGTTGTATATATGTTGTTTTCAGTGGAAAGAAGAAAAGAGATTAATTTTAGGAAGAAACAATAATAAAAAAAAAACAACAGAACAATGTGGATTCTGGCTATAAGTGCTTAAAAGAAGAGAGCCCCCAAATCTTTAATTTTGACTTGTGCTGGACCAAACACATAATTATTTTTCAATTAATCTCGTTCACCTTCTGGTCTGGAATTGTTACGGTATAGAACACAATATGGAATACACAGCATGATTATTTTCCGCTCTTCATTCGCCTTCATTTCGCTCGCCATAAGTGTTGTTTTTTGCTTCAATCTAATTTCAGATGAAGAGTTGCGTCATTGATACATACGTATATATAGGTATGATTTGTGTTATTTGGTTTTAAAATGCCCTCAACAAGTTGAAAATTTTCCATTAAATATTCCATGTTCTGTATTAAACGCTTCTTAATCTTGGGGTGTGTTTTATTATCCATAACATTAAATTAATTCAATGCCTTTCAGCTACCGATGAAGATTCACTCTTTTCGACACGAAATTGATTAAAAATGTATTAAAATATCGATATAAAATTTAAATTGCAATATAAATAAAATAAATAAGCGCAAGTTTTTCGTTATAAGAAAAACTAATTATACAAATAGATTATTCGATGATCGAATAAATAATCAATAATTATCAGGTAAAACAAATAATATTTATTATTTTATTACGAATATTTCATTACTTCTGTGTTTTTGGAACAGTAAACGAGCTCCTCCCATCCGAATATAGTTTATGTTTGTGAAACGAATGACATTTTTATTCCCAATTTGTAATGAAGTTCAAATTCAATTTTTTAAAGACACTAGCTTCTAGGCCATTTGTGTCTATTAAAACTCCATATAAACATGGAAGAGACACCATTATAATAATTTAGGGTAGGTAAAAGATAGATGTAAATTTTTTCTGTGTTTTAGAGCTCTTAAAGAGAGCTCAATGCCTTAAATTGTTAATATGATATTTGAAAATTAATATTTTTATGCTGGATTTTTAGATTAGAAAATTAAGTGGTTTCGCTTATTATACATTAAAGAACAAAAAGAAAGCATAGTAATATTTGGTTAAATGTGGTATTTGGGTTGTTATTAAGCCATTGGTAAGCGGTTTACCAAATTTGCAATTTTGTACTAAAAATTTGTGCGATATGACATCTCTCCCATTAATTTGGGGGAGATGCAATGCTTTAATTTATTTGAAGATGTGCCAGCATTATATTTTTATTATGGGAATATATTAATAACAACGGATCCGGTGAACCAAAAAAACTTTGTTTAAGAAACAAAAAACGAAATGAGAAAATTAAGGATTGGCTGATTTGATGAAATGTTGTTTCTGGTCAAAAAAGGACCACATGAGTCTTGCAAAAAGTACTTTTCAGATTGCAATAGTTATGAAAAGGAAATCCGCACCAAAATAAAGCAAAAGAAATTATACTTCATACAAAGGACATCTCTCCCAATCATGTTGGAAATGTGGTCAAATTTCCAACTGTCAGTGAAATTACAATCACCGCCAAAAATAAATTGTGTTCAATTCCGTATCGAAAAGAAGACTTTCCTTCACGCAAATTGGTTGTGTAACGATTTACTTTTCTGCAAGGAGAGCTGAAATAATTCAATATTTGCACGCAAATATCACTAATTTATTGAAATAACAAATTGTTGTCATAACCAAATCTCTACACATTATTATTGAAATATTTTAAGATGAGAATTTCGCTGTGAATTGTTGTTGTACTATTTGAAAAAAACCGCTGTGAACGTTTTTATTATTAATAACCTTTATTTCACCACTTGTATCGAAATATATTTTTTTGCACACGTACATGTAGTACACCGATATTCGTAGTTAACATTCTGTATTGTAAAACCTTATTTCAATCTTTTTATTTTTGCATCACTATTTTTACAATTTCTGAGTTCTTTGCTAATTTGGGATTTCGATTTTTCAATAGAATTTGTATAATATTTACCTCTTTTTAAGCCTAATTTCGTAAATTTGTCTACCTATTCCTGTCATATCTTGCTTTAGATTACAGTCAGTACAAAGAGTTAGTTGCAGCCTATGAATCAAATATTTCCACCAGGTTTTTAATAATCAAAGATTATATGTAACATTTACTTCTTTTGAATCTAGAACAATTATTCAAATAGTACAAGATGATGTTTTTATTTGGGTTATCAGTAATTATATTTAATTTTACAGCTAAATATTCAGATTGTAATTTGATATTAAGTTTACCTACTTCTGAATAAATGATTTTACTTGAGGTATTCATACAATGACTGTTTTATATTTTTATTAAAAAAAATGGATGATATTCAACGTGTGATTTTTTGTATAAGTTTCAACCAGAAGTAATAAAGAAATGTGAATTAAGGAATGTACTTTCAAAATCTTCAATAAATTTGAGCACTTTCTTTTTGGTGACATCATGTTTTCCAATTATACTCATTGAGAAGCATAAAAAATAGAGCATCCGTTCTATTCAAAACCATTGAGTGTCAGTTAAGTCGTGTGTTTTGCCAACAAAGTCACGAATATTGCCTTTTACGAAGCCCAGGAATTGTAAGCTATTAAATATAACAAGTGCTTTCGAGTCAATTGTTATTCCAAATGTCCACTTGCAAGAGCAAATCTCAATATATGGTTCGACCAAAACAAACTGATTTCTTAAAATTCGCGACCAATTCTTTCCATTCCTCTCAAATGAGGAAATCCCCCATTCAAATTAATAATAGAATTGTGGTCTTTTATTTTACTTGCAGGTGTTTTTGTGGAAAGTATTTCGTGGAACGATTTTGAAACTGAGAATATACTTTTTTGCAATTCCGTTTGCTAAGTGACTCCATCACACATGACTTTCAATAAGTGAAATTCAAATTTACTCCCACATTAGCGGTTAAAAATTGCGAATATGTTTTCAGTTATTTCAATTTGACTTAATATTGGGATCTTTCATTTAGTGCTTGCTTCCAGAAATCGATACAGAGATACCAGCCTATTGTAATTTTTTTGTATGGATTTCTTAAAACTCACAAGATTGAAATTTTTTATTAAAATCATATTAAATTTTTGTTATTGCATTATTATTATATTATTGTTGCAAAAATAACTTTAGTATTTTAAACTTATATATACAGTGCAATTTAAGGCTATAAACGCATTAATCCTTGATATCTCGGGAATCAGATGTTGCAGGAAAAAATTTATACAGAATATCATCCTTATCGACTCATAATTTTGCTTAATTGTGCTTAACACTTAATTCATATGATAAATTTGCTTAAATTTGTGATTAGATTCAAAGTGTGGGAATCTGACCTATGTGAAGGAATTTAATGATCTTTAAAATAGCTTGGCTTAGGTTAAATACGTCGACCGGTTTGGTAGCTTTATTAGCTGATCAATTAGTCAATATTTATAACAAGAAATGCAAAAAAGGTAGTTATTGATAGTCATCATTACTTTATTTGACTTTTTAATTTTTTTTAATACAGTGGACGCCGCTTATTAGGACCACGGTTAATAGGAACAATCGGTTTATTGGGCCAAAATGGCTAGGAACGGATCGGCCATATATAAATATAAATACATTGAAAACTCATCGCTTAATGGAGCCAAACACATCGCTTTATAGGGCCATTCTGTGGCCAAGATCACTACTACAAAGAGTTGCAAGAAAAATTGCAAGTGACGACAACTCAGTCTTTTGTTTAATTTTCACACCAATTTTTAACATGTGTCCTACACTTATTTGATTGACGGAAATAGTGAAAAGAGTAGGAAAAGCCGCAAAAAATCTCCTCACATGATTGTGTTTGCCGATTTGATGACACTGCAATAGTTTACACGTCCCTCTGTTGTAATTTTTTTGGTCATCAATATATTCATCACTGCATACAAAATCATATTTAATTGTTAAATAAATTGCTAAATTCATTCCGTTTTCTTATTTACGTCTCTTTTCGTTCGTTATTACCGTTTGAGAATTAACGCTCAAATTTGTTTGTTCGAGACAAGACACAATACATGTACACGTCAAAGACGATTGAATTATTTTTCTATTTTAGAAGATAAACATATATAAAACAATTATTATTCAATAAATACATTTTTCGAAGAACATATGAATGTATATACATATTTACATACTTTACATACTGTATATTTAAAAATCTTTACCTACAGATCAAACTCTAACTTTTATTGACCAATCGCTTAAAAGAACCAATCGGTTAATAGGGCCAAATTATGCCGGTCCCAGAGTGGTCCTAATAAGCGGCGTCCACTGTATTTTCTCATTTTACGAAATCAGATTTCTTAGACTTTTAAAACGAATTTCTGGCTACTTAACTACAACAACATAGTGACTAAATTTTTTGGAATTCTTTAATTATTTCAGATTGTCTAACTGCCCCCATTAATAGATTATTTAAAAACTACTCCAAAGTGGAGATAAAGGGTGCGTTTATAGCGCTGACCAATGAAACAAATCCGTTTTTCCGTGTTTTCGCAATTTCACATTGACATACATTTGTGAGTCGTTGAGGGTAATATTATGTGTAAATTGGAAGTTCCTGTGACACGTGGTTCCAGAGATATCAAGGATTAGTAGGTGCGTTTATGCCCTTAACTCACGCTCTATAATAAATAATTAAAACTAAAAACTCTTTTTCGGCTTTGTCTGGCTAGCAAATTATTGTTTCTCATTGGTCAATATGTATCGTTTCTAAAACATACGCATCTACAAAACAACGGCATAGATTTTCTCCTGATGCGGATGTCAAAATTACCAAAAACTATAGAAAATTCATATAAAAATACGCTTGAATTTAAATTGTTAAACATATTTATTTGTATTTTATTTCTTAGGAAAACGCATGTAGTTCCCACATCCCTTATAAAAAAACAACTTAAAATAACGCAAGAATAATTGTGAGTAATGTGATATTTAATTGTTATTATTTGCAAAATATTGTACTTTTGTAACTTCTTTTTAATTTTTTTATTACTTTCGGATATCTCATTATTAAATACGAGTAAACTGTGGTTGTGGACAAATACAGCAAAAATAATTGCTCATCATTAAGTATTCACCAAGGTGTATAAGTTGATCAGTTTGTCGCTTATTAACAATGTGTGAACTTGCCGGAAAAATTCCATTTGCATTGCATTTCATTTCATTTTTAAATAAATATTTAAGTGTTTGCGAAATAATTGAAATCGCGTGGCAAAACTAATGTTGGGAGTCATATCAGATGGCATCAAAGATACAAATTTTATGCTTATCTTCGCATTGCGATTGCGTGCTGTCCGATTAGTTTTGACACCAAATGCGAGGAACACCTTTACATTGGCTAATTATTTAACCAAATTACTCAGTCGAGAAACAAATGATGATTGCCCAAGACAATCTCTTTTTAATTCAGTCATGATCACCGGAACTGCACTTGAATGTGATATAAGGACTGTTTTGCTGATTACGGATACAACTTTAAGAAGAACTAAGTAAGAATTTAAAAACATATTTATGTTCCTTTTCGCTCCATAGTCAAATGGCATGGAATCGAATACAGGCTGGGAATTTTTTTACGGAAAAAAATTTTGCATTTGTTTATATCAATAACATTTCCGAAAAATATTTTTAGCGAATTTTAAGGCAATGGCGCTAAACTGGAAATAAAATGGTGCCTATAATTGGTTAATAATAATAATGAGTCTCACCATGTTCCTGTAAACTCGCCACAAAATTTCCTCGTGGTTTAAGTAATTATCGATGGGGATTGGTGAAAGATATTTTTACTAATAATCTAAACAGTAACAAAGGGCATCATTTTGAAAAATATTTTATTTATCATTTTTTAATTTACATTTCAGGTTAATTTAATTGAATACACTTACTAAAACAAAACAAAATGATGAAGTAAAATGTTTAGAAGTGATTTATTGTAATTAATGATCTGGTCACACCGAAAAATCAACCTTTCTATTGTTCGTGAACGATCCGCCCCCATTTTAAAAATCCAATTTCATAATTAACTGTTATGATTAGATAATGAAATTGCATATCTATGGAATCTTTGTTTTACTGACCCTTTGTATGCACTTTACAAACTTAAAATAGAGCAAGTATTAACGGTACAATGACGGTTTGAAATTTGGGCTGTATCAGCAAATACCGTTATGTCCGCAAACTTTTGGAGATAAGAAAAATGAGGGATCCAATAAGAAGGCGAGAAAGGCAATAAGCAAACTTCTCCTTCGTTCTAAGTAACCCTAAGACGCACATTTATGCATTCGTATTATTATTATTAGATTTTATTCTTCGAGAGGAGATCGTAAAAATCGTTTATATCGATGTCTGAATTGTCATCAATGACATGTACAATTTCGTTATCTAATCATAACAGTTAATTGGGAAATTGGATTTTTAAAATGTGGGCGATCCGTTCACAAGCAGTAAATTTTGGTGTGCCAAGCTCATAACGTATAAAATACAGATTTTATTTTAAATAAATTAAAGTTATTATTGTTTTGATGTACAAAATTATATTAAGTTGATAAAATGTTATTTTTTTAATTTTGTTTATCTATTTCTTTATACTATTTTACCTCATATTTAATTAATTACTTTGTTGTTAGTGAAAACAACAAGAATGTTTTATGATTTTATTCAATCTTCGTTTGTATTACCAAAAATAAAATAATACAGCTTAAAAATAAAGATATCTTGGAAATAATCTGAACTTGCTCTCTTCCTAATTATTCAAAAAACTATATATAGTATTATTATCATAATAATATTATAGGCTTCTTACTTATTATAAACGTATCATACATAAATCCTTTCAAATATTATTTCTACTTATTTATCGAAATAGTATATTTCGATACAAGTGGTGATTTCACATGTATATTAGACGATATTTAGTGTAATTCTACAAAAAATACCAGTCGATAAATACTAATAAAAACGTTCGCAACGGTTTTTCAAATTGTGGAACAACAACTCACAACAAAATTTTCATATAAAAATATTTAAATAATAAAGTTGGTTATGACAACAATATATAATTTCATTAAATTGGTGACTATTTGCGTGCAAATTTAATCGTTTTTCACACTAGTGAAAATTTAAATTTTTATTTCACTATTTAAAAAGGAAAATCATAATATTCATCAATATATTATATTTATTTACGTGAATTTTTTATTAAAGTGCAAATAATCTATGTCCTTTTAATGTGTGAAATCTGTTTTAAATCGGAAACGAATAAAAACTCGTCTAACAGTTCTTTCACACTCATTTTCTCGTTAAAAACGGCTCACTTTAGAATCTTATAGATCAAATGACTATTAACTTTAAAATGACTAGAGACTCGCCTTGCAATTAATATTTCACACTCGATTGCTTATTATATTCACACATATCTATAGCACACACTTTCATAACAATAAAAAGCACTTGTGCTATAAAAAGTCTTTGACAGAATAATTTTTAGTATCATAATATCAATTTTATGCGACAATAATGCATAAAACACATTTTCGCGGAATTACACACATTTATTGTTCATATTTTAAAAGACCCTAGTGTTTAATAATCATATTTGAATCTATTGTACTCACACTTTCCAAAACATTCTCTATTTTAATGTGACAGTAAGTCGGTGGTTTTCTGACAATAAAATTCACCGCCAATTAAATAATTATAGCTGGACTAAGAAAATATTTGAAATGTTTTGGTGAAATTGGAGTGTTTGTTGAGTGAAAGAAAGATCACAGAAATTGCTGTACTCGTATCTGGCTCACTTAACCGGCTCAAGAGCTCATATAGTGAGGCCTTAAATAAGTCAAAAGCAGCAATTTGGAAATTAGAATATCGTAAACTGGGAATGACTTGCGAGAAAATCAAACACCTTTCACACGCTAAAAAGACCAGCGCATTAGAATTGAATCCTCAAAATATGCCGTTGAATGGACCACAATGAACCATTTCCCATATATTCATTATAGTGGTCTAAGAATCACTCCTCAGAGACGAGGGCCTTTGAAGCGATCATGTCAATTCTAAATACAAGCAAAACGGTTGTCTGAGAATCAGAAATGAAAAAGCTTTAAAAGAAAAAAAATCAAAGTTATCGCCAATGATGGGCTCTTTAATATGAGAATCCAGTCAAGTGGGCTGCTTTCTCGCCACCTTCTCCATTACACTGTTTGCCGAATTTTAAGAAATAAGTTACCCATTCTTCAAACTCAAAAAGTCCAACTCCCAATTGAACTATCGACAAGAGCCATCTCCAAGTAACAAATATCGCATCCAATTGTATGGATCAGTACTCGATTTTTGTGTGAAGTATCGTAAAATGTCTCGACAAATAGTCTTTTAATAGTCGTTATTATTCCCTTTGGTAATTGAAAAATGGGTTTTTAAAAGCTGAAATGAGGTTTGTTAACAATAAAAAGGAAATGCAAAATTGAAAACAAAAATTTGAAACACCTTGACGTTAAAGTAAAAAATGTACTGATTATTTATTTTATCAGGCTTGAGTTTAAGTTTTGAAAACAAGCTCTTGTTAAACAAGGTCATCATCAAACCAATATGGACCTATAGCATCGTGCTCTCGTACTCTTATCAAAATTTCTAATAGTACCTTTGGGATATATTGTAAATTATTTAAGGCCAATAAAAAAATGCGTAATAGTTATTTGTGCTACAAGGGTGTAAAGCCAACTGATTTTAACGAGTGAAACGTTCAAGCCGAAGGCGAGTATTTCATCGTTTCCGAGTTAAAAAACGGGACTTTACACCCGAGCAGGACATAACGTTTTCTTGCACTCATGAGCACTGAAATTTTCACAATTTCACGTTTAATTTCATTATTAACAAGAAAATTCAAAAATTGACATGTTTCACAAATGTTTGAAGTGAAATTTTAACTTGTTAATTTACAGTAAACGGTTGGAACTCCTCTTAACTATTTGATCATAAGGCAAATGCCTATTTTATTGGGACATGGCACATTTGTTTGCATTGATTTATCCAAAATAATTTTTATTTAAAGCAATATAAGGCTATTACTATAATTTACTTACATTACAGTTAAGTAGATTTAACTCTGATAGTTACGTAATGTACCAATGCAGATGGCTGTTGAAACGGTAATTATTAAAATTTTAAAACAGGAAACGTTAATTAATTTGAAACGTAATCACGATCCTATGGGATAGCCGAAACCAATATTTTGTGTAGATTAAGGGCAACAATGGCGAGCAAATTTTGAATTTGAGAGTAATTTGTTGGATAGTTTATGACTTATTTTTTTCACAAATGAAATAAAAACTCAAAATTTTCACTGAGTGCCATAAAGTGAAACATTACGAAACTCAAATTGATATCGAAAATCTTAAGTTTCGATACGGGAGTGCAAAAAAAGTTTTAAATTCATCTAAATCAAATTAATTAGAATTTTTGGGTTATACTCTGAAAAATTAATACGAAACTTTCTTATAACTGCAATTTTCGTCTCTTTGAAACTTTGATTTATTACATCCATTTAAATAAAAAAGAATTATTTTAACATTACATTTATAATGTTAGGCTGTTACAAATTCTTTATTATATTTTTTATATGTATAATGTTTGATATTGTCAATGTAACTGGTATGTAATTGTTGTAATCTTTTATGCTGATTTTAATGCGCCACTATCTAATTACTATTTTTCGGCCATTCGTTTTGGATTACAGTGGAGGCTTATCTTTTCGAGTTCATTTCTAAAGGAATTCAATAGAGCAGGAATCGAGTTCAATTTAGAAGCTGGAACATTTTAGGTCTTTGAATAATAGCGAAGGAGGTAATTAATGTATTTATGCATTTCATTAAATATCCCATTTCATTTTAAACCGTCCATAAATGGAGTTAAACCATATACAAAGAAATTCAATGTAAAATAATAAATAAAAATAAATTAAAAGTGTTTTATCACCAAACAGAACTATTATCCGAGGTCAAATCGAAATTTGCAATGGTAAGTCTTTTATATTCCTGTTCAACATTCGCAAAGATTAATTACTCCAAACGAAAACTAAACATCATTATGTTTGTTCCGTGTTAGAGCTTTGAATAGGGCTAAACTGACTATTAATTATGAAACTTAAATGTTTGAAAGCACCTGCACAGAAAATTCATGAGCCAAGGTTACATCAAATTTTGTTAATTATGATTCTAATCTCCCATATTGCTCTAAATACCCAGATGAAAAACAAAAGCCGACCCAAAAATGTTAATTAAAATTTATACAGTCGTTTTGAAGCAAAACCATTTAACTACTTACGATATCAATATCTCACATCTACATATTGAATTTGTAATTTAAAATTTGAATCATGTGTCACAGTTTTTTTTATCGAAAATGCAAAAATGTCTTTAAAATAACATACAGTCAATGGTTGAAAATTAATTGCCAATATTTCAAATTATGCTAATTTAGTATATTCAAATTTCAGTAAACTTACTCAAGGATTAGATTAAACCAAATAAACAAACCAAAATAAGTTTCACTAACATTTGGCGGGTCAATAATATTTAACAACAGGTATAAGGATAATATTTTTTGGTATTTTTTGTCAACATATTCGCTACAAAGCTGAATATACTTAGTTATACTTTTCTTTGGTTTGTTTAACCCGTATAAATAATTAATTTTCTGAAGTTCTGGAAAACAGGTTCTAGACTCTTATATCGTCACACATTGAAGTTCAGCGTCAAACTTTTTAAAGATTAAATGCTGAAAATAGTCGTAATGGATCATGTCTAGAGAAAATAGAATATGAATATTTATTTCTTTGTTAAATTCAGCCAATCTAGCCTTCGCAACAGAAGAGCAGGGTATCGGTTGAACAACTTTTTCTTCGCCAAATGGCATCGATTTGTTCTCTAATTTAGCGTCAAATCAGTTCAAAATTTCAACATTATAAAGCACTGTTATCCCCTTTTAGCCTATTCAAGTTAATTGATGCAAATCATAACTTGCCAATTTTCTTAAACTGTATCAATCTCCTTTTCAGGCGATTAGGGAGTATTTCTCTGCATAGGAACATTATAACTGATTGCAGTTCACTATTCGACTGTTCAAGCACTTATTATATATCAGAAGAGTCATGGATTATGAAAATAACTATAAATTCATCTCACTGTGTGTTTGTTGCAAAAATGAGAAATTGCGGCACGCTTTGCGCGGATATTTTTCTCATTTCTGATACTTAACCAGGATATGAAATATACAGTGGTTTTAGATTCCTATTAACTCAGCTATCAGGAGCATTTTTAATGTTAGATCTACAAATACAAGGTCTAACGTATTTTTCACTTATTCCTCAGTGAGAAACGTTTTCGAGCTACAGGGACTTAACTAAACAAAAATCGACTTTTTGCAACGATGTTACTTGACGGTCGCCATAAAATGAAAACGAACATAATAAGCGGAATCCTAACGATTTTTGTTTTCGCTCTATGATTTCCCTTCCAAACTCAGGAATCGAATCACCGAACAATTATCATGCGCCAGCTACACGCACAGCTCACTAAATTCATACAAAAAAGAACCGCTGACTTTGTTTCAACAAAGTCTCTCTTGGACGTTTGCTATTTGAATGACATTGTGAATTATCATTTGTTATATTTATTTAAGTTTTTATTTAATTTGAAATGTTACAAATCTTATATTTTAGTTTTGTTGTTGTTAATATTGTAACCAAATTAGCACTAGCTTCAAATTGTATCATAAAGATAACCATATTCCTTAAAAAAAAAGGTGGGTGTAAAATGCTTTCCAATTGGTTGAAAACATTTACCGAAGACTTCCTCTTCATCTTCATTTTTTTGGCAATAAAATATTCGGTAAACGACTACTCTTATTTTTTGTGGAGTAATTTTCCCATGATCTACACATATGCCTCTAAATTATGCACTCTAATTCTTATAAGAAATCAGCAGAGCGTAAATTCCCACAATTCCCACAGCAGATTTGTAGCTCTGTTCAAAGCCCCATTCTTGGCTTGCCCAGTCAGCATTTGTTTGTCAAAGCCATGGGGGGAAAGAGTGTTTCCAGTGTGGTTTTACTTTCGAGACTTATTATTCGCTTATTGCCATCATAAATAAGTCAAAGTTAATTGGCTGAAAATTGTGTTGCATTTAAAAGCACCGACATTACATCCACTTTAAGGGCAACTTTCAATTGGATATTGAGACAAGAAGAGAGCATTATACAAATCACGGCACTCGATTTGAAATTACGGTCGATGGCGGGGTCTTGGAGTCATCCACCGTAAACTTCCAAGACGCGCCTAATTGTGAATTGTTCAAGAAATTTAATTTTAAGTGATCAAATCATAAAATAGTAATAAATTCAAAGGCTTTTTTAGATACGACAATAACGATTTTTTTTTATTAAATTAATAATAATAAAGAAGATTAACCGATTTTTATTATGAAAAAAAGAAAATTAGGTAAATTTATATTACTTTTAGCATATAACAATGAAATATACATGGAATAAAAAGGAGCCGTTGAACGATTAAATTATAACATAAATTATCAATTGAGTGAAGTCTTCACTTACTCATAGTTTCTTCCATCATTATCAAAAATAGAGTTGTACATAATGTATAAATTGATTCTTTTAGTGCTATAGCTTAACATATTTAGATCAACGAATAGTATTTGTTATTCCCATTTTAAATATAATCGATTTTTAAAATAAAAATAGATAGTATGGCAAATTGAGCTTACTTTTGACATTTAGCAATGAAATAGGAAGGAGCAATCAAACCAGAAAAAAACTATGACTTAGATTTTTAATGGAGTGCATTCTTTCCTTACTTACTGCTGCGCCACAACATAAAAATTTCATACAAAAGCTGACTCGAAGGGAATAATGATTTAGCAATGTCCATTTTTCTATCATGTGTCAGTGTAATTTTAACATCGTTGCCTTTTTTATTGGTAACGATTTGGTATGCTTTTCCCCAAATATCGTTATCCATTTCTTTCAACAGTTTATGCCAGCAATCTTTTTTTGCTTTTTCAATACTGTTTTTGAGTATTTATCTTTTTTCGCTATACGCTCTGAGATAACCTTCCTTAGTCTCAATGGATAAGCTTAATTTCCTGTTAGCACGGGTTACAGTGCGCTTGGCTCTAATACATTGTTGTCTTAATATTTTAATTTCCTATCACCACCAATGGACAGGGGTTATTTTTCAATAAATACAACTTTTTGGTAAACTTTTATCACAAATACATGTTAATACACCCTTCATTTTTTCTGCTGTGTGGATATCGTTGTTACTGAATTCTTCACGTATAATTTNTTACATTGTTTTCTTAATATTTTAATTTCCTATCACCACCAATGGACAGGGGTTATTTTTCAATAAATACAACTTTTTGGTAAACTTTTATCACAA
>JXOV01004309.1:0-15081 GCA_001014945.1 Clogmia albipunctata
GCTGTGTTTAATTTGTTTTCCTTATTGCTTAATATCAATATTAAGCAACAATATTGATATTATGACACTCAATTTTGCTCTGTGAAAATCGTTATTATAGCAAACGTGATTTAAAGAATTCTTTAAAGCATGTATGTTTTTTCTTTAATATGAATGTGTGACCTCCGTAAACGAACTCCATTAAATTTATATCGTCTTAAGTTTTGAAAGGTGTAGCTTACCTGTGATTTGTCAGTATTAACGATTTATTTTGAAATTTTAATTGAAAAAAAACTTATTGGAAATTTTTTAACTACGCGTTGCGGCTATGAGTAAGAGAGAGGTGCAAAATATTTCAAATTTTTAATTTAGAGCCGTTTTACAAAATTTTTAATAGAACAATTATTTTTGTTATTTTTGTGTAAATTTAAAAAAGGCAAAAGAAATTTTATAAAATACGGTCGATAAGCATTATTAAACACTCGGGCCTTCTTTAAAGCACTCGTTACGCTCGTGGCTTAAAACAGCCTTTGTGTTTAATAATGACTTATCTAATCGACCTTGTTGTATAAATAACTATTAAATTGAATGAAAACTTATAGTTATTTAAACACCGTGTAGGAAAAATGAACCACAATTAAACTCGAGTAGAATTTTAGAAAACGAATGAAATGAGTTTTCCAATAGATATGAGTTTAATTATGTGTTTTCCAACTAGTTTTTCACAAGATTTTATACAATTCGCATATTTATTAGCTATTTTTCCACGAAATATGCAGTAAAGAATAAGAAGATAACCCAGTACTAAATTAAGGTATAAACACATATGAATTTTGGTACAACGTAATAATTTTGTGTATTTACGCGATTTGTAATTGTCTGTGGGTATTGAATTATACTTTATTCAACACTATACGATTATAAAACAATTTTTAGAGGAAGCATTGGCTACTAAAATGTAAACATTTTTCAACAGAATTGAATAAAAAATATATTAAATGTTAGTTAATTAGGTTTCAGTCATAGAAGACTAATTTAATAACAAAAAATCGCTTTCAAAAGTAAACTTCTTAATTTGATTATTAAATTGTAAAAATGAAAATTCCTTAACTGTTTTGATATTACCCAGAGGACATTCATCGAATTCAATTTCAATTTATTTATGGTAAGATTCGTGCAAAATTATAACGAGAATTCTAGTGATTTCAAAAATTCCAATAAAATTCATACATCATTGGCAAATCTTTTAACAGTAACCTTTACTTATTTTTACACGTTTTACAAATCGTACTAAATAGAAAAATTTATCTTAAGCATGGCATAATTCACAAATTTTATATTTAATCTGCTGTTTTGGTCTTGGCAGGACAAGTGAGTCTCATTTGTTGAATTATTTTCATTTTCGTGGGAATCAGTCTAGATAAAATAAAGTTAGTCTTGAAAGAACTTGACTAATGAGCAAACTTGTAGCCAATTTAAGAAAATTCTGTTTTTGACTTGATCACTGAAAAGTTTCTGGCCGAAGAAAGTTGATTTGAAATTTTAAAATATTTATGAGCAAAATGTGAGTCCAATTACATCAAAAGGTCATTAGCGACCATTATTTAACGTAGTTTCATTTCCCTGCTCTGTATTTTCTGCAGGTAATTAATAATGAATGAATTAAGGGTCGAGGTAAGCTATAAGAACAACGTTTTAATTATTTTTGGGTTATTTTTTCTTTAGATAAATTCAGAAGATGCATGTAATTTCCTCGGATTATCTGTGAGATAATTTTAGAACGGAATTATACGAAAAGGTGAACGATTTTGAAAGCACTTAATTAAAATATTTTGCAGTTTTCGTAATTAAATGGAAGATATTACTAAAAATTCAATATTAACCAAAAAAAATGAAAAATTCACATCGAAAATGACAAAATTAAAATGAATTAAAGCACTAATCGTTAAAGGTGAACTATACACTTAATTTAGATATTTATAAGTTTGCTATAATACAGTATGAATTGAGGTTACAGCCGCACCAGTTTATTCTGGATATTTCGGGAACCAACAGAAGCTGGATCTTCAAATTTACACACAGTATATCTCTTTACAGATTACAACTTCAGGTCAAACCAGATTTACAAATAGATGAATCAATTTTGCGAAATTTCGAAAAAACGAAAAACCGCAAGTGCCGAGTGGGTCAGCGTTATAGCCGTACCCCCTTTTCTCCGCTATTGAGCGTTATTCCAACAATCTATTGATGGGGCTATTTACTCAATCCGAAATATATCCAGAATTGCGAATATTTTGGTCGCGATATCATAGCAGGCCGGTAGTAGCTCCCATTGAAAGTCTAAAAACCCTGATTTTGAAAAATGAGAAAATAGAATAAAAAGTTTTCGAATTTAAAAAAAGTAATGATGACTATCGAAAACTGGCCTCATGTTGCATTGTTGATGACAATATGGGCACAATGGGACAGTTAATAAAGTCACAATCGCGGATAATATTTTCTGACATAGCGGGTTTTTAGAATATTACGCGCCGTAACTCACAAACGGCTCGACGTATTTTAGCCAAACCATATTAAAATAAAGATTATTAAATATCCTACAAACCGTCCATACATAGTTTTGGTATTGAACTGCTGGGTTCTAGTCATTTCGGCACTAAAGATAATGATTATTTTGCTTATAATTGTTCCATATATGAATTCTGCTGATATTTTTGAGTAAATTCATAGCCGTAATGACAGTTTTCGATAGTCATCGTTACTTTATTTAAACACAAAATACTATACTATATTCTCATATTTCAAAATCAGGGTTTTTAGACTTTCAGTGTGAGCTACTGCCGGCCTGCTACGAGTTAGCAATTCCAACTTTCGCAATTCTAGATATATATCGGATTGTCTAACTAACCTTATCAATATATTGTTTAAATAATGCCCCATAGCGGAGAAAAGGGGGTGCGGTTATAACGCTGACCCATTCGGCAAGTGCGGTTTTTCGATTTTTCGCGATTTCGCGAAATCTATTCAAGTTTTTGCAAATCTGCTATGACAGGAAGTTGTAATCTGTTAAGAGATATACTGTGTGTAAATTTGAAGCTCCAGTGTCTTTTCGTTCCAGAGTTATCACGGAAAAACAAGTGTGGTTATGACCTTAATTCACAGTGTATTTCAAACTTCAGAATAGCACAAATAGCGCTTTTATTATTGCTTAAAAATCATTTTAAAAAATAAACCAAATATAGAATTAAATTTAATTTTGAACTAATAAAATTTATTTCAATAGGTTTTTTATTTAATTAAAACGTCGGTTTCATACATATGTATTATGCATACCTTATTATTAATTGCAGAGACTCATTTCTCTATAAAAACCAACAGAGAGTACTCTATGTGACATTCATAATTAAAATTAATTAGCTTTCGCGGCATACTAAATTCAAAGAAATTTAATAATTTATTCAATAGAATTGTGACAGAAATATATAATATACAGATTTGCTTAGAGTTAAAACCGCACCGGATTTCCTTTGTTTGGATATAGAAATGCCAAAAACTTTAAATTAACACTAATAATTACTCTATGAAACTTAATTTAATATCATAAAAAATAAGCAGACACTTGAAAATCGTAAAAACGCTGATTTGATTGATCAAAATCACATTCTTTCTTTTGTTGTCTAATCATAGCTCACAAGTCACAATGATAATTCAAAATTCTTGAATTGAAAAAAATAATACTACAAATTGATACTGAAATAAATATTATAGAAATAAGTTGTTCTGCTCCACTTTCTAATACTTCGATTAATTAAATTTGTACAGTAGACCATTTTGTGTATTTGGAGAGTAACATCAACACCAAAAAGGATAAAGGTACTTCTAACTACAAAATATATAAATATCAAAGGATATCTCCAAGCCAAATAAAATAAACCTGTATAAAATCCGCATAAGATCCGTCCTAACATATGGCAGTAAAACATGGACCTTAAAGAAAGCCACTTGAGAGCGTTTGAATCGACAATGACAATTGTGGTATTTGATAATGGCGAATGAAGGATCCTACACAACGAGGAGCTTTATGATTTGTATCAGGATGACGACGTGCTGAGGTTTGTGGATAAAATAAATTGGCATAAGCAGGACATGTAACCAGGATGGATGAAAACCGATTCCTAAAAAATCAATGGAAGCACGGTTGACAGGAAAGAGACTAATAGGCAGACCCAGAAAGGTTTTATTGAAGCAGCACAGCACCTATTAGGAGTACGCGATTGAAAAGAAGTGGTTATTAACAAATAACAATGGAAGAAAAAGATCATTCATAAAAACCGCCGGACGGGCCCAGACGCCTATATATTATAAAATAGATACATAAACTGATTGAATACTATTAAATCATGTCAATTTTTGCATTACTGGTTATTTTTTTAGGCATTATTGTTTGTGCAATTCCGTATCGAAAAGTAGCCTCTTTTTAACGCAAGTTGGTTCTATAATGGTTTACTTTACAGCACGCGTGCAGTAAGAATTAAAAATTTTCACTCATTTTAGTTACCAATTTAATGAAAGTACATATTGTTGTCATAACCAAATCTCTACACATTATTATTGTAATATTTTATGCTGAGAAAACTGTGAAAGGTTTTATTATTAATTATCTATTAACTGGTATTTTTCCAGAATTACACAAAATGGCGTTTGATGCATATGTGAAATAGGTTAATACAACACTCATTTACCTTTTTTACTCACTGCGCTCGTCAAAATACATTGTGAATTCGTTCTTAAATAACCTATTTTGTACCACTTGTACCGAAATATACTATTATTCAACGTTCAGACTTGTAGCAGATGTGGTAACGCATCCGGCTACCTCTTCGGAGTCAAAGGTTTGATCCCTGGGCGGATAGGATTGACTGGGTGCTTTTCAACTGGTCTAGGTGCTATTAATTGACTAATAATGCACCGAAAACAAATAGTCACTGTAATGTCGAAAACCCGTTGGTTGAAGTTCAGATCTCCTATGTTCCTTACAGGAAAAAAATGTTCAAGCTTGACTACCCCCATTAAGGCACCTTTCTCTGCATTGAATTTTCGGCATCTGAACATCATATGCTCGAGAGTGTCTAACTCGTCACAGAAGCTGCACTGATCTGTATCCTTTAATTTTAAGCGCTTTAGGTAGCTGCCAAAGCTACCATGCCCACTCAAAAACTGGGAAAAGTTAACCTCACCATGTATTCTTTCACACCAGCGTCTTACAGCAGGACTAAAACACCTGGTCCTGGAGACATTAACCTTTTTTTTCATTTAACCACTGTTCTTACCGTTCATCCAATGTTATGTCCTTGGTAATGGTGGTGTAGTGTCTCGAGAAGCCACGACTGGATGAGGAACACCCTATGTCCCATCCAGTTTTCCCCCAATAATATAATCATTGTAAATACCACTTTAATAAAGAATTCCATAATAATAATCAATCCCCAATAATACAATCATTGTAAATACTATTCAATAAAGAGTTCCATAATGATAATCAGACAGAACACGATTGAACTTGGAACAAGTAACACAGAACGGAGTTGTTTTATTTATTTTCACACCACTTATTTCGCCATCCANAAGAATTCCATAATAATAATCAATCCCCAATAATACAATCATTGTAAATACTATTCAATAAAGAGTTCCATAATGATAATCAAGCAGAACACGATTGAACTTGGAACAAGTCACACAGAACGGAGTTGTTTTATTTATTTTCACACCACTTATTTCGCCATCCAACGAGCCCTTGGTTTACGTCAAGTGGGATTAAATAGTCAGTACCAAGATCAGTANGTGGTAACTGTGAATATAAAGTATTGTAAATATTCTATATTTTTAAATAGATGAAATTTCGTGTTGGACAGTGCCGGGGATTAGATATTGTCCCGAACCTGTAGATCAAACTTTTGTTTACTGTGCGCTAAAATTTAATTTTCTTAATTTTGATTTCTGGTTCGATTCATGTAAAAAAAATGTAAAATCCCCTCCGGATAATGTACATTAAATAGAATAAATAAATAATAATAAAAAATAGATGAGAGCATTCTTTTTGAAAAGCGCATACAATTTTATATTTAGAAATATAAATACCCAGCGCCCTTCTTTAAAAACTCACTCGTCATGGATCTTTATGTTTGGCAATCACTCTTTTTAAGAGCTTGTTGTGTAAATATCAATTTGGAATTACATTTCTAAATGGATTTGTCATATTTAATTCATAAATTGTACCTTTAAGCTGTTGACGTCACTTTCAATGAAATGCCTACGATGTCATTTGATATTAGGCTCATGAACCAGCCATTCCCTTTTGAATTTTAAGCGTGAAACCTTCAATCCGAGCTACATAAATATTTGCAGAAACATCTCCCCGACAACATCCAAATGCTGTGGCTTCTCCAGCCATAAATACACCAGTATAAATATGTAAGTGGCACACACATGTTATCACAATGTAAATGATTATATTGATTACTGTCATGCGGATGAAATCTGTTGAATGTGGAGCACATCATATTAGGAGCATCCCTTTGGAATGTTGTGCTCTCCCCGGTGCTGGTGCTGATGATGCGGGTCTGCCTCTGTTTGTCGCATAAATGTCGCAATATCAATTTCAAAACGATTTCAATATAAACCCCACCGCCCGAACCCCAACAAATGAATGGAACTGGTGCAAATTGTGTCTACTCCAAATGGCACACAGCATATGGCACTGCCAAAAAGGAAAAGTGAATTTTGCACATAGTTACGTTTAGACACAGCTTATTGTTGCTACACCAGAAATAGATACTCACGTATGTTACATAAGGAAATCGTTCCTCTGACTTCTTTCCATTTCCTGATTTTATCTTCTTTTACTTTTATTTTCTTTAAGACAAATTTCTGTATAAATTTTAAAGGCATAAATTACTTATTGTTTTTAAAAATAAAACGACATACCTTAAATTTAAAAAGATTCTAAAAATGTGAAGGAATAATTAGACATATTTTAATTTAAATAATTATTTTTATCTCAATAAAAATCCAGGAGCTACTTTAATGAATATAATTGTTGTGAATCTGTGAATTTTTAAATTCAATTTTCTTGTTTTGTCTTAAGTAGGTAAGAGATCTTGGGAAACCACGGTATCTACCGCACAAAGACGTATTGAGGAGGGTTCCGGAGGTCCGCCCCAATTATTTAGTCGGAGAAGCATGGACTCAGAAAACGTGGCTGAAGGGACCTTGGACTCTGACCTCGTGGCCGTGGTTTGGGACCTGCGTTGTGCTGCGAAGGAAGTAATTAATTAAATTAAAACTCACGCTCGTGGTACTTTCCTGCTGTGCTTTCCTCGTCTGTAAGGTGACTCCTAAGTGTGCAAAAACTTGTAAGAATTATGATCGAGGAAATGAAGAGATGCTGGAAAGTAAAAGCCCAAATATTAAGTGTCAAGGAGTGAATAGAGGTGTTGTAGTTTCAACGGTCCAAAAAGAAGAGTTCGAGCAGAATTAAGTTCTAACTCGATAGACCTTTTTTATTTATAATTTTTAATATTATTTACAATTTTAATTATTTACAGTGTGATGGAAGGTGGGGCAATCTGAGAGAGAGAAGGAATGCCCAGTTGGGGAATGTGCACTGTCTCCCGACTGTTAGCGGTGCTCGACCAGATTCCCGATCACCACAGACGAAAACCAAGATCAGTTGATATCCATATATAGGAGAATTCCTAGTAAAATAAGAAAATGGTCGAACATTGCCGAAGCACGGTTAGATGAAAGGCTTAAAATCAAAATTTTTAAATAAATATTTAACACATTTTAAGCTTTTAATTTTCGAATTTTTCTTTGATATTGGTTATTAAATAACTAAAATTATAAAAAAACTCATTCGACACAAACTTCTCTCTGATTTTGTTTTACAAAATAAGTTGTTACTGCATTTAGGCATCCATTTGACCGTACTTTGAGAATGTTCTCCCCTTTTCGAGAAAAGTGGACACCTTTTAGTAGTATTGTTAGTCGGGACAAACAAGGGTATGGCCAAATTTTACAAATTCAATTGTCTATAAATAATTTTTGAATATTAAATGTGTGATTGCCCTAAACTAAGGGGAATAGGATGATTTGAGATTATTTTTACCCTAAAGCTTAATTGAGAACAAACTACATTTTAATTTAACTTCAAATTATAATAAAAAGCATGTGTTTTGTTTAATAATAAAAAATATTTTATTAACTCGAGGTTTTTTAAATGTCTTTTTCTTCGTTGAAAATATGATATATTATGCTTAATCTAGTCAGTCCACTTTGTCCCCTCAACGAAGCCGGGGCGAATGGCCGATGTGACGCATCGATTTGTATATTGCTTTATAGTTGGAACAGTTGAAAGTTGTATCGCCGTTTCCAGACACCATCTTCACACACTCCTCCGACTATGCAGTGAAGAGCTCTTCTCTCAACAACGGCCGTCGAGAGTCGACACGTTTTACATCCACAAAAGATCACGCTTCTTATTAACATTTGTGGTCCGCGAAAGGATCAGTAATCTAATGGCCTTTTTGAACAGTGTTATTGAAAACTGTGCCCTTTTTGCATTGAGGATAATATGGGTACAATAGGACAACTAATAAAGTTATATTTACAAGTAATATTTTCTGACATTGCGGATTTTACGCGATCACGCAAAATAGCTAACAAACGGCTCGACGAATTTAACTCAAACCATACTATTTTGAAGATCAATAAATTCCGTAGAAATCGTTTTGACTTCGGACGACGGATTCAGAATGCTTAAGACACTAAATAAAATGATTTTTTGTTGAATTTTGTCTTATAATTGTAATTCCATGTATTAATTCTGCTGATATTTTTTATTTCGTTCATAGCCAAAATAACCAGTACCCGGCTATCCAATTTTAAAGCTATATATGATCGATTTGTAGATTATTATTAGTCGTAACTGGGACTTTATTACCTGTCCATATTATCATCCACAAAGCAAAATGAGCTCAGTTTTCAATAGCCATCATTACTTTATTTGATTTCAAAATTTTTTATACTATTTTGTCATAATTCGAAATATGGGTTTTTACTTCCAAAGATAGTTATTGGCTGCCCACTATTATTCTTCGTTCCTAAAAAACATATTGATACACTCCGATATATTAACTAAAATTTAATCGATGACCCCTGTCGTAAAAGGATGAAACGCAGTGTACTTTGAAAGGCAAAATTNTACTATTTTGTCATAATTCGAAATATGGGTTTTTACTTCCAAAGATAGTTATTGGCTGCCCACTATTATTCTTCGTTCCTAAAAAACATATTGATACACTCCGATATATTAACTAAAATTTAATCGATGACCCCTGTCGTAAAAGGATGAAACGCAGTGTACTTTGAAAGGCACACTTATTTCATTATTTTATTATATTATTTTCGGTTTTAAATTGTATTATTTTAATAAGTAACTGTTTTGTTACAATAATATTTGAAGGCTAAGTCACTAAAAGTTAATAATTACATTTTGTTTCAACTATATTCATTAAAAAAATTTTAACAACATACTATAATTCCAACATGACATGAATAATATTCTTATTGACAACGTAAACCAGCAGAAAAACTATAAAAGTTCTCTCATAAATTTTGTTGGAGAATATTTTGTTGCAACTTTCCTTATCTTGATCCATGTCTTTGTCTAGCAATTTCCAATCAAGATGAGCATTTGAGTTAATTTTTGTTCTTTCTTGAGACAACTATTGTTCGTTTCAACTTGTCCTTAATGAAAAACCACAATGTTGCTGAAATGTTTATAAAATTTACTTCCTTGTCAAAAATTAAATAAATTCTAATCGAAATGAATATATCTAATTAAATACGAGTTTAAAAAAAGTTATTTCTATAATTGTGAATTACTTCCTTAAATTTTTAATTATATCATTAAAGGGCATCTCAAAAGCCTAATTAAATGCTGTTGAAATGATTTTATTTTTAACTCGTTTTACATGTAATTGAAAGCTATAAATTTAGATTTTATTTATATCTTGAAATAAGAGATTTTTAACCTTCAGCCCGACCAAAATATCAAAATAATTATAGAAATATGTTGAAATATAACAAGCTGGAAAATCCACTTTTACCCAACTTTTGAAGCACATCTTAAGAGACTTATCAATCATCTTAAGTAGGGCACCGGTTTTGTTTTCCACATGACAAATTAATAAAATTGGGGTGTTGTTCAGATGAGAGAGGGTTTCTAAAGAGAAAAAGCTGCGGTTTCCTTGGCCCTTTTATCTGGCAGCTGGAAAAGTTGTAAACTTTCCTTTTACCACCGCAAAACAATAACTATTTCTTATTATCTCCCACTATGTTAAAATTAATAGGGGTGACTTGATAAAGATATAAAATTTCCTTGGCTCTAGATAAAATAAGTTTGAGATTAAAATTATTTTGTAACCTTTAGTGAAAATTTAATGGTATTTTGAGTAGATTCGAAAGTTGTCAGAAACTTTTCAAAATTTTAACTATTAATTTTTAAGACGACAAGGGAGAGTTTAACAAATTGAATATTGAAAACATGAATTAATAGTACATTGTATTTAAAAGGAATTTTAATAGGAATTTTGCTTATTTAATATGTTTTTGATAATAAAGGCTATTTCGTCATGAAAACCGCATTCGATTATCCATAAAATCTCTTGGACCACATGTTGATTTTTATACACATTTTTCTCGTAAGACTTTGTTTTTCAACAGATTTGCAGAAATTGAAATCGGTTTCGCAAAATTGTATAACGAAGATAGGTCAATAACTCCTTTGCAAAAAGGATTAAACAAATGTTTTTGAAAATTTTCTAATTTATTCTAAAACTTCTTGAGCTACACTTAATTTATTTAATCCGTAAAAAATAATTTTCCGAAGGTTTGTAAAATGGGCTTATTTTGCGGCGATAAGCTTTTAATTCTTCTCTTATTTAGTTCAACGTTGATTTTTATAAGTTTAGATACTGAAAGTAGTCATAATGGATCATATCCAGAAAATATTGAAGATGGATCATCATTTACTGGTCTAATTTGACCATTTTGATATGCGCAACTAATGATACGAGAATCGACGAATGAACAAATTTGTCTTCGCCAATAAGACTCAATTTGTACTCTGATTCCGCTTCACATCTGTCCAAACATTTCAACATAGTCAAGCCCAGTTATCCTTTCAGACTATTCTAGGTAATTGATGCAGATCTTACCTCGCGAATTTCCATAAATTGTATCAATCTCATTTCAGGCGACAAGGCAGTATTTCTCTGCCTACCAACACACTTGCCGGTTGCAGTCGACTAATCGATTGTTTAAGCACTTAAGTAGGTATTAGTAGACTCATGACGACTCAAGGACTTGTTAAATAAAAACCAACATTTTACCACCTTGATTCTAAACAGAATTTAACAGATTATTTTATAACCCAGTGCTTTCCCTTCCAAAATCAGGAATCGAATCATGAACGATATTACTTTTCATGTTTCAAAATGCTGGCGAAGCGCCAGACTATGCCAATTAATTAAAACTTAGTTTAACAATAAGGATCTAAATATTCCAAAAAAATATATCCCATTCAAATTTTGACCCTCCCTTGTGAAATACAAACAGAACAAATTGGTCAATGTTATAAACGTATTTATTTCAACTAAAAGATATTCCATGAAAAATATATGGATAGGGTTAATGAAATAATAAGACTTTTTAAAGAATATAGCAATATCATTAAGTACAAAGAGTTTAAGACAATTTTTTTCTTTAAAAAGTCTTTTCATGGTTCTAGTAAGGTAATATGGACAAAATGGATTTTGGTTGAAGAAATACAATCCTGTAACAATTACAATTCAATTTTTTATCAATCAAAACACTATTTTTTACAAATTTGTGGGGTCAATTCGGATAAATTAACAATTTTCTCAGCTTAAACAATGTTTGTTTACACACTTTAAATTTTGACAGCTCGCGGAAATTTTGGTGAGATCTGCGGCCGCTCAGAAATACATAGTCAAAGTTGAATCCCTCAACATTGGAATTTATTTAATTTAGCTGGGCATATTTGGTCTATAGTTAGCTAAAATGCCCAGAAATTATAAGAACTGAACTCATCGTCAGTCCTGGAGGCAAGACAATAGGCGTAAACCCTGTAGAAAGAACAACGTAAAGAAATAATAATATTAAAATCATATTTGTACACAAAACCAATACTAATGCAAGATGGGGAACGTCTCAATTTGGTAATTTCCAGACACAATACATTTAAAGCTCACGCAGTTTCAAACGGAGTTTAAAACGGAGTTGAAAGCAAAGCAAACTCTCTCTTTTGTACGAATTTTGCATGCTGCCCTTCTAGCTGGCGTGCGTCAAATATCAAAATTTTTCTAATACTTCTCATTATAATGAAGAGAAATGTTCACGTTTATACTCTAAAGACCTTCTTTCGAAATCTAGAGATGGAAGAGGTTGGTAAATTGATAGCATTGGGTTTACAGTTCTTGATTATACATTCCTAGACGAACACACGGTTTTATTTGCGAAATTATGAAAATAATAACATTGAATTTATGCTATTTTGTCCATGCGGTTTTAAAAAACCGATTTTCGGCGACTTGTGATTAAAGCTGTTTAATTTTAATAAAGAGATAACCAAAGATGATTACTGTAAAATATGGCGTTTTTGTGTGCTCCCCATAAAGAATTATGATCCAATAAAAACACACCATGCCATTTAGAACATACTTCCCCTACTAGATATGATTATTTGTTTCATTTCACACTATATAGTATTAAAATATTCCAAATAATAATTATTTCCAAAGTTCTGTTCACCTTTAATTATAAAAATTCGGAAAAAAATGGTAAAAGATTAAAATGTGTTATTAAAATTTGAAAAGTCTTATCAATGAATTGGAGCTGTCAATTCTGGCAATCTTTTGTAAAAATTTTATTATTGAAATCCCACTCTAAAAGAAATTTAAATTCTAAGAAAAGATTAATTTTCTTGGTAAAGATTTTCACTATACTAAAACAATTTTAAAGAATGGGTCATAATAAATATATAACAATTACTTTTTATGTCTTTATTCTGACACAAGAGAATTCAATAGATTATGTAAAGGAACATTTAAATAAAAATAGCATCGCCTTTGAATGGGATTTGGTGAATTACACGACTTACATCTGTCAATCTCTCGTTTCCCATTAACATATTTATGCAAATTGTTTGGTTATAAAAACGTTTTCTCGATTGCTCCGGATCTCAATGGCCTACTTGAAGGGGAATTGTGGGGGTGGAGGTCTGTCTTATCCCAATTGCTCTCCAAATCGTCTTTCGGCTGGCGCCTTTCACTTTAAAATTGGATTAGCACATTTATTGGCATTTCCCATCAATGCCAATATCTGCTAATGAGCTCAGGGAATTGATGCCAGTGGCACGCCTCTTTTTGCCACCCGGCTCACAGATCCACACCATAAAAGAACGAGGAAGTGCCGGATAAATCCCGCGACCTATACTCAGTCTCATCACGGAACAAGATACAGTCGGTCTACAAAGTATTCGGGGTTTACTATGTTGAAATTCTCTTCTGATAATTTAGACATTTCAAAAATAAACCAAAATAAATGTTTTTGAAATAAATATATTTACAGATAATATTAATTCATTTAATGTTACAAAGAATGAAACGACATTTATCTCCTGTCTGTCAGTGACACAAATTTGAATACATTTTAATGAAATCTCGGAAATTCAAGAAAACATCATAGAGATAAAAAATATCACCCATAAATACCAATTATGACCGCAGTTTTTTTGTAATAAAATAGACCCATGTTCGAGCACAGATCAGATGTCATTTCATACAAATATTATTGTCCAAAGAACGGCACAAACCGTTCTTCTTTTTAAATGTGTTTGTGACTGTTTCTTCTAAATCAACACATTCACTATTTGGTGGCAGTTTTTGAAACTAATAATTAATATTAGGCAAATGGTGATAAAAAAGTCAATTTAATTCTAAATTAAAATTTTGTCTTTAAAATAATGTGCACACACATGATGCAGAAGATTTGTTAATATTAATAAACATTTGGCCGTTATAATACAGGGGATTTCAAAATCAAAATAACTGCCACATGTCAACCAAAGGCGGTTCCAATATACTGTCATTGTAACTACACGTGTCTTTGAAAAATTAGAAAAAATAAATAGTGTACTTCTGATCTCATTATTTGATTACATCGAATGCCTTCGGATACCTCACCAATCCATCCCTAAAAACTAATAATAATAACAATTACTTAATAATAAAAAATAATAAAATAATGACAATTAAAAATTTTTTGTAAACCTCCTTGAAATGTGAGTTTTATCAAAATTTTAATTTAAGATTATTGATTTATTGTGTGCAAAATTATAACAGAAATTTCTTTGCCCTTCTACGCGGGTTAATATCTCCGGCCTTAACTCTCAAACAACTAGTACCGCCAAGACTATTTGATCGGCCAGACAGGTTTTAAAAGCTGGGATGGAGCTCATTAAATCGAAGACATAAACCGGATCTTTCCATAATACTAGTAATTTGCTGCTATTCAACAAAGGATACATATGAAAGTTATGAAAGGGGTGGCCTTCTTCGTAGTATGAGTGTTCTGTTTTGCTGTCAAAAACTTGTCAACAAATAGTCTCTAAATAGAATCATTAGTTCATGCTTATCACATCATAACAAGAAATGATTCGTTGTCATGATATTGAATTGTCAATTTGAAAGACTGAAAGAACGGCTAAATGAATTGATAACTTTTTTTTTACTTAAATCCTATTGGTTAGACCCAGACCAGTAACGGTTGTTGATCATCAAAGAGTTATTTTCATTAATTTGAATTTTTAGTTGTGAAAAATTGGTAGTCGTCTAGAACAATATCGAAATGAGGGTGCCATTTACATACCAAAAAATATTCACATTTTAATAAATCAGGCCATGGAATGCAACCGAGAATAAGTAAATTATTGTTAATAGTTATTTATACAACAAG
>JXOV01004311.1:0-22368 GCA_001014945.1 Clogmia albipunctata
GAAAGATTGGCAAATAAATAGATAGGGCATTCGATAACATTGAATACGTAAAAACTTTCCGTTAAACCTAGACCGATAACGGTTGTTGTGTCGTCGAAACAAAAGGTTATTGAAAAAGGGACATAATAAAACTTTAATGGACAAACTGAATTGTATTTCTAAAATAATAATTGTAATTTCACAGAAAAATGAAATACATTTAATATTGTTTCACCATTTTTATTTCGATTGCGTTATACATTAACAAAATTGTAGGCATTCATTAAATTGAGGATGCGATTTTTGATGGATTGTGGAAAATCGTCGACCATGGGAAATAGAAATTGAGGATGCCTTCCCATGGCCAAGGGTTTTCCGTCTCCATTAACAATAAATATGAATTAATCAATTAACAATTATAGAAAATTAAATAAAAGAAGAATCGTCTTAGAAAAAGGAGTTCGTTTTGTTTTTTGTGTGTGTTTTTACAGGACGTTCAAGGAGAACGCCACATAAGCTTCGTTGCTCTTGTTGACGGCCCTGATCTGGTACTGGCCGACATCGGTGGACGAACACTTGTTGATGGTGAGGGAGTAGCAGCCCGAGCTACTCTTCTCGAACTTGTATCGGCTCTGGGACGCGTCCAAAATGCGTCCATCCTTGAACCATTCCAGATTCAACAGTTCTTCCGCGATTTCCACGGTGAACTCACAAGATTCACCGTCTTGGACGGATGCGGACTTGGGGAAGCGCTTGAACTTTGGTTGGGTGTTCTCCTCGCCAGCGACCAACACGTTTACGGTGCAGGTGCTGAAGCATTCTCCGGCGTCGTTGAACGCTTCGCAGGTGAAGGTGCCGCTGTCCTCTGGGAAGACCTCGGCGACTTGCAGTTTGTAAATGTTGCCTTCTTTCACGTACTGGAAGTCCTTGCTCGGTTTGATCTCCTTGTTGTTGTGCAGCCACACCACGTCAAACTTCTTCGCATCGGCACTGTTTCCGCAAACAATGCGACACGACAAGCAGGTGCTCTCTCCATCGTTAACATATTTCGATTCTAAGTGACTGATTATTTTAGGGCTCTCAGAGGGCGTTTTACTTCTTTGGGCTGATTTGTTCTCTGGAAGTTTTGAAAACAATGTTGGAATTTTGTAATTAATAAATAAATTTAATTTTTTACAATATCAAAATGAAAGTTATTGGAAAACCCTTTATTTAAAACAAGTTTTAATTAAAAATAATGACTTAAATTTACCTTTAACTGTGACTTGACAGCTGGTTTCACAGCTTCCTACAGAGTTAACAGCCTTACAGGTGTATTTGGCTTCGTCCTCGGGGAAGACTTCGCCGATCGTGAGGGAGGCAATGCCATTTTTGTATTTCAATTCCATTATATCCGAAGATGAGATTGTGCTACCGTTTCTCATCCACGTAATTTGAGGATCAGGATCTCCGGTTACTTTGCACTCTAGACTGAGGGTGCTTCCATCGACTACTGTGGTGTCGGTAAGAGGCTTGTCAAATACCGGCTTCTTCATTTGGGAGTCATCAGCGGGCACTAATAATTGAGATAAATCAATGTATAGGTTAGTTTTTAATTAAAAAATGTGAAATAAAAAAAATACTCACGAATTAGTTCCTTCGTAGCGCTTCGACTGCGCGATGGACTACTTGGAATTTTTAAATCTGTCGTATCTGTTATACTCGTACTACTAAAATTATTACTATTTATAGTTTTATCTGCATTAAATCTAATAATACTATTTAGACTGGTATTATCACTAGAAGAATGTATTGTCGATTTGGATTCCTTTACAGCCTTACTGGAATAATGTGTCTCGTTTGAGGAGTAATTTGCACGTTTTGGTTGCTCGATGAAACGCCGCTCTGCAAATTTGGCATTTAAATCAGTTAATAAATCGAATAACAATTTTACCAAACCCTGTTTGAATATGAATCTTAAATACTGATTTTACTCAAAAAATTAAGTGCAATGAAATTGTAAATATCCGTTTCAAAAATCAAAAACAAGTTATATACTACTAGAATAAAATGCCTTTTTACATGCATATTATATAATAAGTTTTAAAATAACTACATTATCTACAAAACATTTTATAATATACTTTAAATCAAATTTAATTCAATTGATAAGTGTAAAAATGATCTTATATTACAAAACAAAATGTATCTACTGGTTGCACTTATTAAACAAATCATTATTAAAAAGTTTTTAAATTAAAATCAAACTAAAATATAATTTAATTAATTGTTAGTCGAGCGAAGCGTGAACTGCAGCTGGATAAGCAACGTCTTTACTTCACAAATGACGGACATTACTACTTTTACAAGGGTTAATTCATATTCAAACATTTTTAGTAGAGCTACATAAATGGGAGAAGCCAAATGATTCTAGAAAGCGTATGGGTATATTTGAAAGATAGTAAATGATATAGTACCTCCAGAGTAAAGGAGCTTATGGGCTAATTGAGCTTGTTCTGGCGTTCCACCATACTCTCCTAAAATGTCAGAAGATTAAGAGATATAGTTGGAGTTTAGAAGTTTTGGAATAAACGATTCATAAAGAGTCATTTCTATTCGTGTCTTTTTTTGTTCTTGTCTTTTGTGATAAGCGATTGAACTGATAATGAAAACAAAACTAAAACAAATATATAAATTTTGAAGCTATTGTGAACTCGTTTATAAATCGCTGAGCTGTTAGAAAGAAGAATTGAAAATTGATTAAGAGTAAAAATAGACATCGAGATGAGGTTTTAATCGGAACCTTGTGACATACCTTCAACGATAACGACACACTCTGTCTCATCCTTGCCGTATTCGTTTGTCGCAACACATCGGTATCGTCCAGAATCCTCGGGCTTGCAGTCGACAATTTCCATGGTTACCACTCCGTCGGAATGGGTCATGTTGTAGTCGTGCTTGCTCAGTTCCCGATTATCCTTGTACCACTTGACGTTGGGCACTGGACGTCCACTGAGACAACACAGCAGTTTGCACGTATCCTTGGCCTGCATGACGCGAGGTCGTAACAGGAACGTGAAGCAAGGTGATGTTCCAGCTGGCGTTTCTTCTTGCCAGTATTGTAGGCTGGTTGGAACACGACGTCGACGAATCTCATTCAACATTTCGTTAATATCTTCTCTAACTTCGTCCTTAGACAATGGCTGTACATTTAGGAAGACAACCTCCTCTCGACTACCGTAATGATTCTCGGCCTTGATTACATATTCACCACGGTCAGACAACTTAACCCTATTGATAACAAAGTAGTAGTCGTCTCCTACGTAGCGTTTCATGAACTTAACACTCTGCCTGAGCTCTTGGTTATTGTGATACCAGGTGAGAGTAGGTGTAGCCAAAGCAATAACTCTGCAGTAGAATTTAACGCTTTGACCTTCATAACAGAACTGATTCTGTGGTCTGATAACAAAGCGAGGTGCAGCTTGACGACGGTCAAAGTTGGTCTCGTACATCTTGTACTTGTCGACCAATAGTTTACGCAGGGAGCTAAACTCTGAGGATAGTCCGAACGGCAAAAGGAAGTTGTTGAAATTGTCATACTTCTCACGGATCCTGTCGCGGAACTTCTTATGATTAGAGACATTAAGAATGCTATCCCTTTCAGTATGGTCGCCCTGGAGCCATGGGTGCAAAAGACACTCATGAGCTGTCATACGTTTGTCCTTATTCTTGACAATCAGACGACGGATAAAGTCTTTTCCTTCATCACTAATGTTCCTAAAGCTCTCTTCATCAAAGTCCCAATCACAGTTCTTGACATTGCGAAGTGTGTCTACGTCAGTGTCACCGGCAAACGGTGATAGGCCACTGAGAAGGACATAGCTGAGAACTCCCACGGCCCACATGTCGGTATAGAAGCCAACTGGTTCACGTTCAACGATCTCAGGAGCAGCAAACTCAGCTGTTCCGGTACTGATCTTGATCAGCTCGTTAGGGTCAAGTTTCGTGGCTAGGCCAAAGTCAATAATCTTAACGTTGGTACTAGTCGAGGTCTGGCACATAATGTTTTCAGGTTTGAGGTCCAAGTGAATGATATTCTTCTCGTGCATATGTTTAACACCTTCGCAGACTTGTCTCATATAATTGATAACTTCAGCTTCAGTCATATTGTAGCCTTCAGCTGTAATTCTATCAAAGAGTTCTCCTCCGGCCAAGCTAAAATAAAATGGTTAATAATAGAAATAAATCTCTATTTGATATATAAATACTTACAACTCAAAGATGAGCACCATCTCGTCTTCGTCTTCGAAAGCATCATGAAGGTTGATCAATTTCTGGTGATGCAATTGGTTCATGATATCAATTTCCTTGCGGATCAAAGACTTTTCAATGCTATGTGAAACGGGAATAAATTTGGCAGCGAAAATGTTCCCTGTCTTCCTTTCACGACACCTATGAACAACGCCAAAGGCACCGACGCCAATTTCTTCTAGAATTTCATACAAGTCGTAAACGGAAGTATCAACCTTGACGTCAACAGCCTCCGGTACGTATTTAGAGTAAATGTCGAAAACGAATTGGTCATAATTGCCAACAGGTCCCTTGTGCTGAGTGCGAATCTTCTTTCCAGTTTCATCTCTTGGAATCTCCTGTTTCTTGCTTCGCTTCTCAGGAAGAGCCTTGGTTGTGACCAATGTGGATACATCAGATGGGTTGGATCGACCGTAAATGTTTTCAGCAAAGATACGGAACTCGTATTGGTGTCCAGCAACCAAATCATGGATAGCCATGGTGGTGAACCTATGAAGATTATTTAAGGTTTATATCTAGGTTATTTCAAAAGAATAAAAGCTATCCAACCTGGTACTTCCAACTCGAATCCATGTTGACATAGGATGTTCTCTCTTTTCAACAGTATAGTTTGTGATATGAGAACCACCATCCCAAATGGGGGCCTTCCAGGAGAGGGACAATGAATCGTAGCCAATATTTTCAACAAGTGGCATTCTTGGAGGATCAGGTCTGTCACTAATTAGGATATTGATAATAGCTGAATCATGTCCAATCTTATTTTCAGCAACAATCCTGTATGGACCGCTATCAATCTTAGATGCGTCGTGGATCTTGAGAATGGCATGTCGATCACTGACTTCCAATTGGTAGTGACCTCCAGACTCAATATTTTCACCTTCTCGCACCCAGGTGATATGTGGCTTGGGGAATCCAATGAAAGGAATCTTAATAACAACATTTTCGCCCTTGTCGAAGAAGGCTGTGTCACGGAATCTTGGTGGCACGTTCAAGATAGGCGCAGCTGAAATAATTTCAAATTAATATCGGAAAAAGTTTTAAATACAGAAAAATCTTACTCATGATGTGAAGACTGGCCCTTGTGGATTTGACTCCCGCCTTGTTGATCGCGCGGCAGACATACTCATCAGCGTCTTCACCAAAGACATCCTTGATGATCAGACGATGAACGTCGTCTTCAGAGAATATCTGGTAACGAGAACCGTCAGTGATTTCTCGGGATCCCTTGAACCACTTGATTTTAGGTTTGGGACATCCAGTAATTGTGCACACGAATTCGGCATGGTGATTTTGGACGCACTGAACGTCCTTCAATCCCTTGACAATCTCTGGTGGAGTGGCAGCCTTTGGATCAGCAACCACAACAGATTTGGAAGCAGTAGAGGGTTCGCTAAGTCCGGCAGCATTCTGGCAGAATACACGGAACTCATATTCACGTCCTTCAATAAGGTTGGCGCAGTTGATTTGGTTTGTGACACAGATATTGATACTGTTAACCTTAGACCACAAGTTGGAGCCCTTTTCACGTTTCTCGATCCAGTAGCCCTGGATTCGGCTTCCACCATCACTTTCTGGTCGGTCCCATTCCAAATGAACGAAATCACCTCCGACTTCTGTGACCTTAGGAACTCCAGGAGCCGATGGTACGTCGTATGGCAGTTTCAAAGCAATAGAATTGGCAGCAGCCAAAGGCTCACCAGCTCCATTCATATTAACAGCAGAAACACGGAAGTGGTATTCTTGTCCTTCAGTTAATCCTTGAAGAGTTGTGGTAAGATCTCGAACAGTGCTGGAAATTGTCAACCAGCGATCGCTACCGAACTCTTTACGTTCAACAATGTAGTGAGTGATACGGGATCCACCATCGAATAGAGGAGGACGCCAGGCCAGACGGCAAGTGTGATTGGTAATTTCACTAATCTCCAATGGTCCTTGTGGTGGTCCAGGAAGAGAAGTGGTATTGAAGTAGAAATCGCCAGAACAGCTTCCGTTCTCATTGGAAATTTCAATCTTATATTGACCACTATCGGCATCTCTGACATCTTGGAAGTAAACTGTGATGAAGTCATCAAGTACAGTCATCTGAAATCACATATTAATTTTTTAATATTATTCATTGACATAAAAAATATTTAAAACTTACCTTGATTCGGCCAGATGTCTCAACATCAATTGGTTTATTGTTATGATACAATTTCACATCAATTGGTTGATCAGCAGAATAGAAGATCTTGATCTTGGCATTATCATGTTCGGCATATTGTACTGAATCAGGCATACGTTCAATTCTTGGTGGTGAACCGATCTTCAATTGAGTTGAAGCTTGAATAGTTCCATGCAAGTTGGTGGCTTCGCATACATAGACTCCTTCATCATTGGAAGACATCCTGTCCAAAACCAATGTGAATTCTCCATTATTGCAAACAACATTAACGTTAGAAGACACAGATGAGTTCAATTCGCGTCCATTCTTCAACCACCTCGAGGTTGGGCTTGGTGCTCCGTTTGCAGAGCAGAACAGTCTGACTTCCTTGTCCAGTGGGAAAACGTGTAATGGTGCAAGTTTCTTTAACCATTCGGGTTTGCTTCCATCAGGAGATTTGCCAATCTTGATAGGCAATGAGTTGACACTAGGTTCTGATTTTCCAACATTGTTAACAGCGATGACACGGAATTCATAGCTAGTATCATCAAATAGTCCAGGTACATGCAGTGTAGTATCAGGGTTGAGGAAGTCATTGACCTTAGTCCACAAATTACCCGCGATTCCGACAGCACGTTTCTCGACAATGTAGCCAAGAAGAGGAGATCCTCCATCAGACATTGGTGGGTTCCATGACAGATCAACTGAGTTGGGACCTTTACGAACAACTTCAGGAATTCCTGGAGCTGTGGGTACGGTCGTCTTAGACTTCAGTTTGAATTTATTGGAGTTCTGACTTGGCTTAGACAGACCAGCGACATTACGAGCCCGAACTCTGAATTCGTATTCATGTCCGGGTTGAAGATTGTAAATATTGTAAGTGGTACTCTTGACTAGAACATCGTTTGTGGTCCAAACGCTGTCTTTGACGTCTTTGTATTCAATGTTATATCCTTGGATTCGACTTCCACCGTCATGTCGTGGTCGCTCCCAAGTCAGAGTTACTGAGTTGATGTCTGATTCGATCACCCTAGGAATACCTGGAGGATCAGGTACAGTGAATGGATATTTGGCTACAATAGGATTCTCTTGAGTCAATGGGTCGCTCTGGCCGTAATTGTTTTCGGCGAGAATTCTGAACAAGTAAGACTTATTGTGTTCCAAACCAATAACGTCATAATGAGTGTTTCGGGCAAAGGAACAGATCTTGCTCCATACTCCGCCATCTAATTTCTCAACAACGTAGTTTGTGATCGGACTGCCTCCATCGTCCAATGGGGCCCTCCAAGACAAAGTACAAGTATCTGGTCCAATATCGGAAACCTCGATTGGTCCTTGTGGTGGTTGCGGTCTATCCACAACCAACACTCGGCAAGTGGCAGAATCTTTGCCAGAGGCATTGGTAAGTGTAATGCTATGTGGTCCTGAGTCGCTTCGTTTGGCACAAGTGTTCCTAAATACAACGCAGTCATCAGCGATTTCAATCTTGATACGCTCATCTTCTTTGACTTCCTTATTATTAATAGACCACATGCATGAGGGCATGGGGTTGGCAGTGTATGGCACAGAGATCTTGTACTCCTGTCCAGCAATAACAGTAATATCACGAATGCTAAGATCAGATGTGATTTTAGGAGCACGAGGTGGAAGACAGGCGATAATTGGATCAGAAATGGACGACCATTGTCCTTGTCCAGCAAGATTTACAGCTGCTACTCTGAATTCGTATTCTTGGTTTTCGATCAAATTGATAACCTTAACTTGGTTATCAGCAGATCCAGAATGAGATGCCTTGGTCCAGATTTCATTAGGTTTGTTTGCAAGTCGTTTTTCAATGACGTAGTGAGTAATTGGAGATCCACCATCGTGACGTGGTTTGGTCCAAGTAAGAAGGATAGAGTCTTGTGTAACTTCCAATGGTCTGGGTGTGCCAGGAGCCAGTGGAACATCGAATGGATGTCTAGATCTGATGGGCTGTTCTGTTTGTTTGGGATCAGATTTTCCATATTGATTTTCGGCATAAACACGGAAGTCATAATCTTTTCCAATCAACAAATTACGAACCCTAACAAATGGAGTAGTAACGTAACTGTTGACTTTGGTCCATGCTGAATCAGAGGACAACTTCTTTTCAACAATGTAGTTGGTAATCTCTGATCCACCATTGTCTTTGGGTTTGTTCCAGAGAAGAGTAAGAGAGTCACCTCCGAACTCATCAGCTCGAAGATTTTCTGGAGGTCCAGGACGATCAAGTACCTTGACGTTAACTGTGGCAGTATCATATCCATTGCAGTTACGCAATTGAATTCTGTATTGTCCAGAGTCTCCACGTTTGGAGTTTTGAACAATCAAACTAGCAGCATCGTCACTCAAGTTATAATGGAAACGAGTCTCTGCATTGTCTTCAATTTGTTGGTCATTAGTCAACCAAGTAAGTTCTGGTTTCGGGAAACCGATATATGGGACGTGAATAGAGAAGTCTTCTCCCGCTCGGCAAACAATATCACGAACTCCAAGCAGATCCATCTTTGGTTTGTTGTGTTGTTCCTGAATAAGAATGTTGGGACTTGGTCGAGACCAGTCAGAGAATCCAACATCATTTCCAGCTCGTACACGGAACTGGTATTCATGATCTGTTTTAAGGTTGGGAATATTAAGAATGTTCTTCTTGATTGGTTCAGGTGTAACCAATTCCCAGTCTCCGTCCTTAAGACGTTTCTCGATTTGGTATCCCTTAAAGTCACGTTTGCCTTCGCTCTTCACTGGGCGCCAGCTAATTGTTACATTATCCTTAGCGACTCGGTCAGGCTTGGGTGGTTCAGGTACCTCAGGTTTGTTCTTCATCAATCCGGTAGTTACTACTTCAGATGGTTCACTAGGTTCAGATACACCAGCAGCATTGACTGCCTTGATTCTGAATTCGTATTTACCACCTTCGTGAAGGTCTTTGACAACATAGTTAGTATTGGGGGTAGCGTATTCATTACATCTATGCCATTTAATATCTCCCCTTTCTCGTTTCTCGATAATGTATCCAGTAATTGGTTTACCTCCAGATTTAAGAGGTTCTTTCCATTCAAGACTGACAGTATTTGGTGTGTATGAAATAACTCTAGGTTTACCTGGGGGATCTGGGCAATCGAATGGTGATTTAACCAGGACTGAATCTCCTTCCAACCAATCTGATTGACCGTAAACGTTCTCGGCATTGACCCTGAACTTATACCTCTCTCCCTCAGTAAGATTCTTAGCTGTGAATGTAGTTCCAGAACAGTAGTTGTTCAATAGTTTCCATTTACCATTAATGAGGGCCTCAATGTTATAGTTTGTAATGTCAGATCCATTAGTGTGAATTGGTGGATTCCAAGATAATGTGACTGTATCTTGAGTTATATCAGAGTAAGACAATGGAGCAACTGGTGGTGATGGTCGATCGACAACAATCACAGTAATGTCACCAGAATCTTTACCGTGCTCATTTGAGATTTCAATATGATAAATACCGGCATCATTACAGACAGATTTATCAACTCGCAACTCAATATGGTCGTTATCAGATCCAAAGCTTACTCGATCACTCTCGCTTAGAGTCACATCATCCTTCTTCCACACAGCTTTAGGTGTAGGAGCACCACTGATTGGAATCTTAATAACAATAGGCTCGCCGGCTCTGACTTTAATTTTCCTGTTGAGGTAATCGCTTAAGTCAAGTCGTGGCATTTCCTTCATTGGTCGAGCAATAAATGCACCGGACACTTCGCTAGGTTTACCAGTACCCGCTGCGTTGACAGCTGAGACACGGTACTCGTAGGTGTGTCCTTCGAGAACAGAATTATCAGCATAAGTGTTATTGGGAACTGGATCTTTGTTCAATTTAATCCATCTTCCCGTTGTCTTATCACGTCGTTCAATGTCATATCCAACAATTGGAGATCCTCCATTTGAAAGAGGAGCCTTCCATTTGATGGTAATGTTGTCCTTGTCTGAGTTGACCAATTCTGGTTTACCGGGTTTGCCAGGAACATCGAATTGGTTCTTGGCAACCACAGGTTTATCAGTTGTCAGTGGATCAGAGCGACCTTGCATGTTCTCGGCCATAACTCTGAATTCGTATTTTGTACCTTCGTTCAATCGAGGAACAGTAGCATGAGTGTATTTAGCACTGATGTAGTTTACAGCTGGTACCCAACCACCTCCGTGAGTCAAGTCTCGTTTCTCAATGACGTATCCAGTGATTTCAGAACCTCCATTATCCTTAGGTATTTTCCATGATAGTGTGACACTGTTGTTCAAAATTTCTTCATAAGCAAGTGGTCCTTCTGGTGGTCCAGGACGATCCAATACAGAAATATTGAAACCACCTTCATCAATGCCACTGCTGTTTCTCAGCAATAGATGATAGTTTCCGGAATCAGCACGATTACAGTTAACAATATGGATAATAGTGTGATAGCCAACATTCGATACTGTGACTCTTTGGTTTGTTTCTAAATTCTTAGGTCCAACAGTCCATACAACTTCTGGGCATGGTTCACCAATAAAGTCTACATTGACATGAATGATCAATCCAGCCTTGATACGGATATCGTTCAATGGCGACTTGATCTTTGGCGCCACAAATCGATCCTTTGCGATAAGTTTATCACTGACCTCACTGGGTTCAGATTGTCCAATCTTGTTAACAGCAATAACGCGGAACTCATATTCTTGACCTTCAATCAAATCAGGAATAGTAGCCTTGTTACCGTTGGGAGTGGCACAGTTGGTCCAGTAGGGGCTTCCCTTTTCTTTCTTCTGGACAATGTAGTTGGTAATAGGTGCACCGCCATCAAACGCTGGGGGATCCCATTCCAAATCAACATGGTTCTTACTCCAATCAACCGCTCGTGGTTTTCCAGGAGAATCAGGTTCATCAGATTCGTTCTTAGCAATGATTGATCGGTTCGCTTCAAGGGCGTCACTTTCACCAATTGAATTGACTGCTTTGACACGGAATAAATATTCCTTCTTATGGGTCAACTTTGTAACCTCAAAGAACAAATGTGGTGTGGTTCCAACTTCGCTCCAGATTCCTCGGTTCAAGTCCATCTTCTCAACAACATAGTGGGTAATTGGAGATCCACCATCGTCTTCTGGTGCTCGCCAGTTCAGGTTGCATCCCGATTTGGAGATACCAGAGATGTTCAATGGGGCTTGAGGAATTGTTGGGCGATCAAGAACTGTAACATGGGCAGCTGCACTGAAGCTTCCACATTCATTCTTCAATTTTACTTCATAACGTCCAGTATCATCGCGTTTAGAGAATCTAATCTCGAACACTAAGTTACAACCATCGATTTCCATATCAGCACGACCTCCCTTTTCAAAGTCCTTACCATCTTTGCTCCATGTGACGGCTGGTTTTGGAGATCCCTGCATGGGGATGTTGTAATAAATTCTCTTACCAGCAATGACAGTTTGGTCCTGCAACAGGTACTTGTCGAAGTAGGGTTTGACGAATCGTTCATATAAAGTGACTGGCAATGAAGCATCACTGGGTTCTCCAACTCCGGCCTTATTAACGGCACAGATACGGAATTCCAGTTCAGCGCCTTCGGGCAAGTTATCAATCTTGGCTTTTGTAATATCACCATTGACTTCTCCACATTTCTCCCATGGTTCGAATCGTGATTTCTTTTCAATGACATATCCAGTAATGGGGCTTCCTCCATCTTTCTTTGGTTTGTCCCATTTAAGTTCCACAAAGTTCTTATCAAAGTTCTCCACAATAGGAGTGCCTGGTTTGTCAGGTTTGTTGAATGGATCTTTAGCAGTGATAGCATTGGTTGTAGTCAAAGGTTGGCTAGCACCTTGCTTGTTGACGGCTCTAACTCGGAAGTTATAGTCATGACCCTCAATCAGGTTATCTACACGCAACTGTGGGTCAATGGATTCTCCTACAGGTACCCATCTCATATTGTCCATATCCATCTTTTCAACTTGGTAGCACATGATTTCGCTTCCACCATTGTCCTTCGGTGGTCGCCATTTCAGTGTAAGGCTGTTCTTAGACAAGTCATCAGCCTTTAGAGGTCCTTCTGGAGCTCCAGGAACATCCAAAACTGTAATCTTGACTGTGGCCAAATCCTGGCCATTTTTGTTCTTAGCCGTCAAAGTGTATTCTCCGCTATTGCTACGCTTGGCGTCAATTACCTTCAGTTTAGCAGTCTTGTCGTCATAAGACACCTTAACTGTATCGGTATTGATAAGAGGTGCCCCTCTAATAGACCATTCTTTGGTGGGAACTGGTTCACCACTGACTGGAACATTCATTTCGAAGTTCTGTCCAGCCAAGATCTTGATATTCCTCATAGCATCGCGATCAATATGTGGAGCCAAGTTCTTAGCTCTGGCAATATGTGGGTCAGTTGGATTGCTAGGCTCTCCTTCGCCAGCCTTGTTAACAGCCTTAACTCGGAATTCGTATGATCGGCCTTCTACCAAGTCATCAACCTTTGCGACACAATTGTCTCCATCAACGTCTTTGCATTTCTCCCAATTTCTGTTATATTTGTCTCGTACTTCAATAACGTAACCAGTAATTGGAGCTCCTCCATCACTTGTTGGTTTCTGCCATTGTAGCTCAACAAAGTTTTTATCGTAGTCAGTAATGGCCAAATCTTTGGGTTCGGTGGGACAATCGAATGGATTTTTGGCTTCAATCAGCTGATCGGTAGTCAAAGGTTCGGATTTACCTTGTTTGTTCTGGGCACGGACCCTGAATTTATATTTATGGTTTGGTTTAAGACCCTTAACAACAGTAGAGGTCTCATCTCCCAATGCTTCTCCAGCTGGTACCCAGTGTCCAGTGTTTTCATCCATTTTCTCAATAATGTATTTTTCAATAGGTTGTCCACCATCATCCAGAGGTTTCTTCCAGTCTAATGTTACTTGATTGGCAGTGACGTCATGTACCTTAAGAGGTCCTTGTGGTGGACTAGGCACATCAAGAATAACAACATTCATTTCGACTTCGTCCTTTCCGTTGATGTTTTCAGCCTTGACAGTGTAGACTCCACTTTGGCCTCGTGTAGCGTTCTTGATACTGAATTTAGTCAAGTGATCTTCGTTATGAACCTTAGCATTAGCAGAAGGTTTAACTTCGCGTTTGTTAAGTGACCAAGTGACTGTTGGCACTGGCTCTCCAGCAACCTTGGCAACGTATTGATAATTTTGACCAGCTTTGAGTCGAATATCTCCCAAGTTGGTTCGGTCGATACGTGGAGGAAGATTCTTCTTCTTTGCAACTTGAGTAACCACATTACTGTTATCACCTACGCCAGCCTTGTTCACAGCTCGGACACGGAACTCATATTCTTCGTTTTCTTCCAAGTTTGGCACGGTAGCTGTGAGTGCCTCTGGTGGAACATCAAGGGCCTTCTCCCATCCTCCATGTTTGTCTTTCATTTCAACAACATATTTCTCAATTGGAGATCCACCATCTGATACAGGAGGCAACCACTTGAGCTTAACAAAGTCCTTGTCGTAGTCAGCGACTTCAAGATTCTTTGGTGCAGTAGGTTCATCGAATGGATTCTTAGCAATAATTGTTGTTGCAGTTTCCAATGGTTCACTCTCACCTTCAGAGTTGACAGCGCTCACACGGAATTTATATTCTTGTCCAGGAGTTAGATTCTTGACATCAATTTGGGGTTCATTAGATCGGCCACATGGTACCCAGCAGCCCGTTTCCAAATCCATCTTCTCTACTTGGTAGTATTCAACGTCTTCACCACCGTCATCCTTAGGACGCTTCCATTTGAGATGACATCCAGTGTTATGGACTTCACTAACTTCAAGAGGTCCTTCAGGAGCCGATGGCTTATCAGTGACTGTTACAGTAACGGTAGCTTCATCACGGCCCTTAGAATTGGTAGCAATAATTGTGTACTCTCCAGTATGACTTCTCTTAGTAGGTCTGATTGTGAGTTTGGTGTTGTGATCTTTGTTTTCTACTTGGATCACATGTGAAGTACTCAATGGCATTCCACAATATCTCCATTCAATCTTTGGATCTGGTTCACCAATGACGTTCACGTCGAATTTCAAAGCAGTACCAGAGGAAATCTTAACATCCTTAAGATTCTTGCGATCAATCTTAGGAGCCAAGAACCTCGGTTTGGCCGTAATAGACTTGCTGGCATCAGATGGATCACTGTTACCGGCTTTGTTGACAGCAATTACACGGAATTGGTAGTCATTGCCCTCAATCAATCCATTCACTGTTCCCTTCAATTCAGGTCCATTAGTCTCACAGGCCTTCTGCCACAGTGGGCTGTATTTATCTTTCATTTCGATTACATAATGAGAAATTGGAGAACCGCCATCGCTGACAGGTTCCTTCCATTCCAGATCGACAAAGTTTTTGCCCCAATCGGTGAAGTCAGGCTGACCTGGTGCAGAAGCAACTGTGAATGGATCCTTGGCAATGATACTTCCGAATGTTTCCAGAGGTTCACTCTCGCCTTCTTTGTTAACTGCTTTAACTCTGAATTTGTATTCGTTTCCAGGAACTAAGTCATCAACTTCGAAATCTGTGTTGTTTCCAGTGGTCTTTCCAGCTGGCAGCCACAAATCGGTCTCTGGGTCATATTTTTCAATGACATAACCATCAATATCTTCACCACCGTCATCTTTGGGTTTCTTCCAGTGTAACTTGCAACCATTTTTGGTAACATCGGAGACTTCCAATGGACCCTCAGGAGCACTTGGTTTGCCTACAAATATAGCAATTAAGTAAGTAAATATAATGAAGCTCTTAAGTATAATATAATTGTTTTAAAAATTTTAAAAATGAATTACTTACCGACAATTTCAACTTCAACCTCTACACTATCCTGACCATATTTGTTGGTGGCCACAATCTTGTAAGTGCCACAGAGCTTCCTTTCACCCTTGTTAATCTTGAACTTGGTGTTGTATGGAACATTTGTCACTTGAACGTTATTGGTGTTCAAAATAGTCTTGTTATTTTGAGTCCATGTACAATCAGGAGCTGGTTCTCCTTGAACTTTGACATCGAAGAAGACTGGTTCTCCTTCTTTGATTTTAATGTCATGCAAGTTGCGACGATCAATTCTCGGAGCCACTGTAATAATTGACATGATCAAAAATCTGTTTGAATATATATTAACATTCACTTACGTTTCCTTGGTTTAGTGATGACTGTTGTGCTGGGGTCACTTGGCTTACCAGGACCGGCTTCATTAACAGCACGAACTCTGAAATTGTATGGAGTATTTTCATCCAAATCAGGAATTGTAGCCTTGGTTGTATCAGCAGGAACTTCGAGAGCCTTCTGCCATTTTCCATTGTCGGCTTGCTTTTCAATAATGTATTTAGTGACTGGAGAGCCTCCATCGTTAGTTGGTGGAGTCCATTTGATATCAACATGATCTTTGTCCCAATCAGTGACTTCTGGTTTACCAGGCTTATCTGGCTCGTCGAATGGATTCTTGGCCAAAATAGCATGCTCTGTTTCCAGTGGGTCACTTTCACCTTCTGGATTAACAGCAACGACACGGAATTTGTATTCGTGTTCTGGTTCCAAGTTGTTGACCTTGAAATTCGTGTCCTTAGTCTTTCCAACTGGGCACCATCGTCCAGTAGCTAAGTCCAATTTCTGTATCTGGTAGCATTCAACAGGCTCACCACCATCGTCTTCTGGAGGCTTCCATGATAATGTACAACCTTCACTGTGGACATCATCAACCTTGAGGGGTCCTTGTGGCGGACTTGGTTTATCCAAAATTATTAAATTAATGGTGGCTTCATCCTTGCCACTTGTATTCTCGGCAGTTAAAGTCAATTTTCCTGTCATTTCTCTCTTAGTGATAGGAATATAGAGCTTCGTACGGTAGTCTTCATAGACAATATTGTAACCTTCGTGGTCGTCGAGGCTCTTTCCATTGATCATCCAGCACTTCTTCGGTGGAGGTTCACCAGAAACGTTAATATCCAATCTAAGCATATGTCCAGCTTTAAGAGTTGTATCTTTCATGTGAGTTCGGTCAATCTTTGGTTTCTCAAATCTGTTCTTGGCAACCATGGTATCTGAAGGATGAGATGGTTTACCAACGCCAGCCTTATTAACGGCTTTGACACGGAATTGATATGTGTTTCCTTCAATTAGGTCAGGTACTTTAGCTTCTGGTTTGTCGGTCTTTGTCTCCAAAGCCTTGATCCATTTTCCGCTTGCGGGGTCTTTCTTTTCAATTACATATCCAGTAATTGGAGATCCACCATCATCCTTGGGTGGGTCCCATTTAAGTGATGCAGAGTTCTTAGTCCAATCTTCAATCTTGGGTTTTCCAGGACAATCACTGGTATCATAGGGATTCTTGGCGACATATGCACCATCAGTCTCCAAAGGAGCACCATCTCCCTCACTGTTAACAGCCTTGACTCGGAATTTGTATTCTTTTCCTTCGACAAGTCCTGTAACATCAGCTTCGGGAGTTTTTGATGTGGCAACTGGTACCCAACGTCCAGTTTCGGTATCCATTTTCTCGACAACGTAGTGATCAATTGGATCACCTCCATCGTCTTCTGGTTTCTTCCATTTCAGTTTGCACGAATCAGCTGTCATATCTGACACTTCAAGTGGTCCTTCACACTTACCGGGCCTGCTCAACACTTCGATTTCTAACTCGGCCTCATCAGTACCACTTGAGTTCTTCGCTGTAATCAGGTAAGTACCCTTATCAGCTCTGGTAGCCTTCTGTAACAAAATTGTGGTTTTGTGTTCTTCATCAGTAATTTTGATATTATCTCCAGAAATCTTCTCTTTGTCTTTAGTCCAAGAGACAACTGGAGTTGGTTCACCTTCAACATCAATTTCAACTCGTAAGAATTGTCCAATACGGATGACTTTCTTAGTAAGATTTTTACGGTCAATTCTCGGGGCCAAAAATCTGGGTTTGGCAATAATGGTGGCACTAGGATCACTGGGTTCTCCAGGACCAGCTTTGTTCACGGCCACAATGCGGAACTCGTACTCGTGACCTGGTACTAAAGGTTCAATACGTCCCTTAGTTCGGTCACCAGGCACAGTTCCAGCATCCACCCAATTCCTGCCCTCTTTGTCACGCATTTGCATAACGTATTTCTCAATTGGTGCTCCACCATCTGATTGCGGTTTCTTCCACTCGAGTTCAACAAAGTCTTTGTCCCAGTCAGTTGGTACGGGAGCACCAGGCTTACCAGGCTCGTCAAATGGATTCTTGGCAATAATGGATCCTTCGGTTACTAATGGTTCACTTTCGCCCTCCTTATTCACAGCCTTGACCCTGAATTTGTATGGTTTTCCTTCTTGCAAGCCATCTACTGTGGCTTCTGGTTCTGTACTCTTTCCACATGGCAGCCACTGTCCGGTTAATGGATCAAGCTTCTCGATTTCATAATGATCGATTGGAACGCCACCGTCATCATCAGGTTTCTCCCATTTCAGTTTGCAGCCGTTCTTTGTAATATCCTCTACCTTAAGAGGTCCTTTAGGAGTACCCGGTTTTCCAAGTACTGTAATGTCAACTTCGGCTCTATCTTCGCCACATGAGTTCTTGGCAACAATAGTGTATGTGCCATTTTGGGCGCGTTTGCTGCGAATAACATTGAATAGAGTTCCTTCATCTGTATTGCTAATGCTCATAGCACTGTTAGATTCCAATGGTTGGTCTTTGAAGATCCATTGAATTGTTGGTGTCGGTTCACCAGTGACTTTAACATCAAGTCTGATGCCCTGACCAGCATGAACAGTAAACGGATTAAGATTGGTTCTGTCAATATGTGGTTTTTCTGTAAAATAATATCATATTAAATTCCAATACTTACATTTATCAAACATAAAACATAGAGATGGAAAGGAAAACATAAAACACTTACGATTCTTAGGTCTGGCTTTATGCCAATTGGTTTCCTCTGAGGGAGATGATGGGCCAGCTTTGTTAACAGCCTTAACCCTGAACTTGTAGTTTTTGCCTTTTTCTAGTTTTGGAACAACACCTTCACATTTACCCATTCCTGTGTTAGGAACTGTTGCTTTCTTAACCCAGTCTCCAGTGTCTTTGTCCATGACTTCGATTTGGTATTCAGTGATAGGAGCCCCTCCATCTCTTAGTGGTGGGTCCCACTTCAGTTTCACCCAGTTTTCATCGTAATCAGCGATTTCAGGTAGACCTGGCTGAGTTGGAGCATCAAAGGGATCTTTAGCGAGAACCAAGTGATCCGTTTGAAGTGGCTCTGATTCACCTTCTTCGTTATTGGCCTTGACTCTAAAGTGGTATTTCTTGCCTGGTTCCAGATTCTTTACATCAAATTCATTTTTCTCTGGGTCGAACTGGGATCCAGCATGGGTCCAAAGACCCGTGTCTGGGTCCAATTTCTCAACAGAGTATGATGTGATTGGAGTACCACCATCGTCTTTAGGCTTCTTCCACTTCAGTTTGCAACCATGCTTGTGAACATCTGACACTTCAAGAGGTCCCTCCGGTGCAGCAGGCTTGTCAAGGATATTAATTTCTACTGTAGCTTCATCAACACCAGATGAGTTTTCAGCTTTAATGGTATATGTACCAGTGTGTTTACGAGAAGCATCCTTAATGAGGAAGTTTGTGTTATAGTCTTCATTGTGAATTGTAATATTATTGCCAATATTTGGCAGAACTTTATTGTCCAAGATCCATGTGATCTCAGGTGCAGGCTCACCCTTTACATCAACGTCCAATTTGACGTTGTTTCCAGCTCGGATTTTAATTGGTTTCAGTTTATCTCGGTTAATCCAAGGTTTCAAGAACCTATGTTTTACAGTGTGGAGCTGGGTAGCGTCACTAGGCTCACCAGGACCAGCTTTGTTAACAGCTCGAATACGGAACTGGAGTTGAGTTCCTTCACGCAAATCGGGCACTTTGGCTGTTAATGCAGGGGTATCAGTGGTTAAGAGTTCATTCCAAGTGGTTTGGAACTTCTCCTTTGCTTCAATAACGTATCCAGTTATTGGAGCACCACCATTAGATTTTGGTTCTTTCCATTTCAAAGTCACGCTCTTATCATCCCAGTCATCAATCACTGGAACATCTGGTTTTCCAGGGATATCATAAGGATTCTTGGCAGTGATTGAGTGATCACTTTCCAAAGGTTCACTCTCACCCTCGTCATTAATAGCCTTGACTCGGAACACATAATCGTGTCCTTCTTGAAGGCCCTTAACGTCAAACTCATCGGCCTTTCCATCAGTACGGCCTACTGGAACCCAACGTCCAGTTGCCTTGTCCATTTTCTCAATCTGGTAAGCAGTGACAGGTGAGCCTCCATCGTCTTCTGGTTTCTTCCACTTCACCTTGCAACCATTCTTAGTGACATCTTCCACTTTCAGAGGTCCGGTTGGTTTACCAGGAGCGCTCAGAATTGTCACTTCGACCTCAGCCTCATCTTGTCCGTGTTCATTGACGGCCTTAATTAAGTAAACGCCAGTATTTTTACGAATAGTATTTGCAATAGCCAATTTCGTGTTGTAGTCCTTGTTTTCAATCGTTAGAGTTGGCATGGAATCTGTCTTGATTTCCTGCTTCTGGTGATGCCATGTGATTGTCGGTGGTGGTTCACCACGAACATCCACATCGAATTTCAGAGGTTTGCCGCTCTTTAGAATGACCGGTTTGAGATTGGTTCGGTCAATGAATGGTTTGACTAAAATTTGGATAAACAACAAGGATTACTACAATATAACATAAATGTGGAAATAGGAAAGCAATAATCAAAAGGCAAGGGAACATGATATATGTATAAAATGGAATGTGATTTTCCCAAAAAAAATATTCTTTCAAAAATATTAAAAGCACGTTTATAAAAATAGACCAATATAGTTTCAATTGCAGACTAATAGAATCTAGAAAGCTTTCTATTTGAAGAAGACCACTTACGTTTCTTGTACTTCGCCATCTTCAATTGGGATGGATCCGAGGGCAAACTTTGACCACCATCGTTAACAGCTACAATACGGAACTGATACTCTTGACCTTCTTCTAGACCATCAATTTTGGCTTCCAGTTGATCGCCAGGTACTTCCATAGCTTCCTCCCAATCGGGCTTCCTTTTGTCTTTTTTGAATACCTTGTACTTTTTGATTGGATTACCACCATCAGACTTGGGTTTGTCCCATTTGATCTTGATAAAGTCATGATCATAGTCGACTACTTCGGGAGTTCCTGGTTTACCTGGTTCATCGAAGGGATCCTTGGCGATAACACTGAAATCAGTAGTCAAAGGATCACTCTCGCCTTCGTCGTTTACAGCTGTGACACGGAATTTGTATTCCGATCCCGGATTCAAATTGTGTACATCGAAAGACAGATCTTCTTCGTCACCTTTAGGAACGACATGACCAACTCGCATCCATTTGCCAGTAGCCAAATCAAGTTTTTCGAGGTCATATTCCTTAATTGGAACACCTCCATTGTCTTCAGGTTTCTTCCATGCCAGCTTGCAACTGTTCTTGGTAACATCATCTACCTTAAGTGGACCTTGCGGAGATCCAGGTTTGCTCAAGACACAGAGCTCAACCGTCTCCTGATCAGAACCATTTCGGTTTGAGACTTTCAAGGTATACTTTCCGGTATCTTTACGAACCAAGTTGTTGATGGCAAATTTAGATTGATAATCGGAGTTCTCAATAGAAACACGATCAGAGTTGGACAGTGGAATATCATCTCTCCAAATCCAGAATTTGTCTGGTGGTGGTTCACCGGAGATATCCACATTCCACTTGTGGGAGCGTCCCGCTTTAATCGTGACCGATTTGAATGTTTCTCGATCGATACGAGGTTTCAAGTTCCTATGTTTGCAAATATGGTTTCCGGTAGGCTCACTGGCTTCACTGGGGCCAGCCTTGTTAACAGCCTTAACACGGAACTGATATGTCTGATTCTCTTTAAGTCCTTCAATTTTAGCCAATGGCTCAGCATTGTCTGTGGTAAGCACTTCACTCCATTCAGGATTGAATTTGTCTTTCATTTCTACAATGTAATTAGTAATTGGTCGACCACCATCGCTGGCCGGCGGAATCCATTGCAACTGAACAGATTTGTTGTCATAGTCAACAATTTCGGGTTTATTGGGAGTACCCGGTGGATCATAAGGATTCTTGGCAAGAATTGGGTTTGTGGTTTCTAGCGGGTCACTCTCGCCCTCTTTGTTCACGGCCTTCACCCTGAACTTGTATTTCTTTCCTGGCGTGAGGTTCTTGAAATTAAATGACGTGTCGTCTGGGCCACATTCACCAGCTGGGGCCCACCTACCAGTGTCCATGTCCATTTTCTCAAGTACATATCCAGTGAGTTCAGAACCGCCGGAATCTTTCGGCTTCTTCCATTTCACTTCAATGTGATCGGCTCGGACCTTTTCTGGTTCAAGTGGACCACCAGGTGGCGTTGGCCGATCCAGAACTATTACATCGCATTTACTTTCACAGGTGCCACTGCTATTGTTAAGGATAAGAGAATATTGTCCAGAATCGGCTCGAACACCTCGTTTGACTGTGAGAATCGTATTTCTTTCCGTATTCTCAATAATGATTTTGTCATTGTCAGCTACAATATCCTTTCCATCCTTAACCCACCTTACAGTAGGATCGGGTTCACCGGCATATTTGATATCGAATTTAACCTGTTGGTTCTTCTTAATAACAATATTTTTAAGTCCGTCTCCAATAATGTAGGGCTTCACAAATCGGCATTTGGCAATAATGGGTTTGGTAGAGTCACTGGGCTCACTCTCACCAGCCTTGTTAATGGCCTTAACACGGAACTCATAGCTACCGTTCTCCTTGATACCTTCTCGAACAACAGTATCAAAATCATCTGGACCAACTTCTTTGGCCTTCACACAGTTCTTTCCGAACTTCTCTTTCATATCAATGACATATC
>JXOV01004311.1:22456-48069 GCA_001014945.1 Clogmia albipunctata
ATCATCTGGACCAACTTCTTTGGCCTTCACCCAGTTCTTTCCGAACTTCTCTTTCATCTCAATGACATATCCGGTAATTGGAGCTCCACCATCTGTCAGTGGCTTCTCCCATCTCAATTTGGCATGATCCTTGTCCCAATCGTAACATTCAAGGTTTTGAGGCTTTCCAGGTTCATCCCATGGATTTTTGGCCAAGATATTTTTGGCCACAACTCCAGGTTCGGAGCTACCAATTTTATTAATAGCTCTGACTCTGAACTTGTAAGTCTTTTTCGGAATCAATTCTTTAACTTTAACTGTAAGGGTGGTTTGATTAGTTTCACCACATTTTTCCCAGCCCTTTTTCAATGCAAGATCTTGTTTTTCAATAATAAAGCTTGTGATTGGGGCTCCTCCATCAGATACAGGGTTGACCCATTTGAGTGTGACATTGTCCTCAAAAATATCGTACGCGTCAACTTCAAGAGGCATTGAGGGAACATCCTGCATGTTTAGATACACATCCTGGATGGATTCTCCTTGTCCGTTGCTGAGTTTGACTTGATAATCTCCCGCCTGGTCACGTGATGGTTTCTTTACTTTAAATACAACTTTGTCCTCTAGAACTTGGCATTCAACGTCCTTAAGTGGAAGTGGCTTGCCATCCTTAATCAGTTTTGCTTCTACTGGAGTTTGTCTCGTACCGCTCACTAAATATAAAATTAGGTTAATAGAGTGTTATAGGGGGAGGGAAATCGTTTGAATATTACCTGTATACGGAACTTCCAATACAAATGGAGCGGATATGGGACCTTCTACTTTTTTGGGTAAGTCAATTTCGGGTTTGCTCTCACCTTTCTTCACGGTCAAGTACATGGATGAGTTCAATTTACCAGATTCGCAGGATATTTCACCATTGTCTCCCATTTCCAGTTTATTGAAGACAAGCTGGTGTTTACCACCGCCCAAGTTCTTGATCTCAACACGATCATTAGTCGCGATCGGCTCACCATTGAACTTCCAATCGCATGGAGCGGTCTGATCCTGAAGTTCGACATCGAGAACCAATTTTTCACGCTCGACCATCACGGTGTCTTTTAATTTTTTATTGAATCGATTTTGGTAATTGATCAAAATTTCGGCCTTTGTCTCGTCGGCGTTTGTAGTACACTTGAAATGACCAGCGTCGGTCACCTTGGCGTCCTTGATGATCAACTTCCTCTTGCGACCCTCCTTAACGACCTGCATTCGCTTGTCCGGTTTGATCTCTTTGTCATCTTTGAACCATTTTACATTACCCCTCTCGTCATCCAGCTCACAGGCCAGAGTGACTGTGTCTTTTTCAATAAGCTGCTGACTCTTCAGCACCTTGGTAAACTTGTATGGGTACTCTTAAAATGGACACAACCAATAAATAATTAAAGGACCCGTGATCATATGTTTCTAAAAAGCTGCCAAATGCTGCAGAAAGTTAGGTTAACTTTAAAGTATTAAGAGAAAAGTAGAAAGAAGAAATCATAAAAATGAAGAAGATATAGCCAATGAAGTAAAAGTGTAGTCGAAGGTGAAGAAATGTGAAACTCGAAAGTGTGAATGAGAGATATAGACGTCACATTGGGGATAAAACAGAACATCACAATGGATATTGCGATTGAACAGAACAGTACAAGAGAGATAAAGACTAGAGGCATAGTGAAAAAGCCTTGATAAGAAAATTCCCTTACCAACAACTTTGAGCTGGGTTTCGGTTTTGTCGGGTTGTTTGTCAATACGGCATGAATAGTCGCCGGTGTCTCCGAGTTTGCAGTTCTTGACTGTCAGTTTGCAAGTTCCGGATAATTCCTTGGAGATGGAGAAAATTTCTCCATCTTCCAATTTTTTATCCTTTTTGTACCATGTCACCATGGCCAAATTAGAGCTCACAACACACTCTAGTGTGACATCGTGATCCGTGAATCCTTCATATTTCTTCTTCAAAGGGCGAACGAATGTATATGTAGGATCAGGTTCATCGACATTCAAAAACGCAGTCGAAGTAACACCGCCTATTTCAATGGTATATTTGCCGGTATCCTCCACCTTGGGGTTCATGATCACCAGCTGGTAGGAGTCAGCCTCCTGCTTGAACTTGTACTTGGACCCAGTAAACAGTTCCTATAATAGTCTTAAAATTAGATCGCATTTCAATGAATTAAGTTAGACACTTTGAACTTACATCCTTGCGGCAGAACCATTTGGGCTTGCAGTTTGACTTACTGAAGGCACACTCAAATACTACCTTTTTGTCCTTGCCTTCCTTGGCACACTGATCAATAAGGGGCCGGAGGAACGATTCTGCTTTCTGTAAGTAGTCATACATCTCTTTAAGAATCACATTTCACAACGATCCATTACAAGCGTCAAAATCCAATAAGCATTTCATCAAAAATCAATCAACAATAGAGAGTCGATCCTGTTTGCAAAATTCAATGTAGGTCGTCTTTCGTGCTAAAACGAATTGTGTGACCAAACCTCATCCCGTTGGAATGGATGTAAAGTGGGCCAGTCAGGAATTAATTCAGCGAGACTGAAACGCCTTACAGATATATTCTGAAATCAATAATCTATAAATCCTTTTGCGTTTTATTCAACAACGATAAATGATTTTCAAAAATCTACTAAATGTGTTTTGTGTATGGAGTTAGTATTTTATTTAAAAGTTTAATTTATTTAATGGTTTTTATATGTTAATTGTTAAGTACTTGTCCTTGGCGAACGTTTAATTTATTTGTGGTCTAGTTAATATATTATTTGGCCTACACAGCTTTAAATATGATTTATGACTAATAAATGATGTATTCAAAGTTGAGTATTACCTATACTGTAATTCTAAATTTGAAGCTAATTTTTTTGGAAAAAAATCGAATAAAGCTATATAAATTATTAACCCTCAACCATAATGTGAATAATGGGCATCTTTTTAAATGTGCATATAATTTTCACATTAATTTTTTAATTTAAATTGGTTTTAAAAATTTTAGTTTAATTTTATTGTTTTGTTTGAGTTAAATTTTTAATATTTTATTATTAGTGATGACTGATGATCTAAACTGGTTTAATTTTGATAGTTAATTAGTGTGTGTTTTTGACAGTCGACCTTCTGAACGACGGCTTCGACTAAAATCGGCCAATCTGGAATCAATTCCTGTAACGATGGTCTACGGCGAGCCCTAAAAGTGTCCTACGAAACAAAATATGGATTTCGTTGAAATGCTGTAATATATTCTTTCATTTATATAAAAAAAACTGGCAGAACCTAAGACAGACTCCATCGAATAAAATGAAAAGCTACACATTGGCTACAAAGAAAGAAAAAAAGACGTTCATCTACTGAAAATAATACAAAAAAATAAAGTCTACACGAGACGTTGCGTACGATATTGCAAAAATATGGCACACAACGAAGTACAGCCAAGTAAACTAAGGACACAAAGTCTTCAATGGTTTTTGGTAGAAGAGAGCATCAGAGCGATCAGACAGATAGAGTTGTGGTAAGTAGTAGAAACAGTTGACGTAAATTGCTTATTTGTTTTGGTAAGAATGTTTGTCGGCGTTGGGATGCAAACCTTTTCGACTTTCTTCAGCGCGGGTAGCGGCTTCTCCGTCTCCTTCAAGTCGCCCCAGTCCGGGTCCTTGTCATCCTTCGCCCACTTGGCATACTTTCGCTTTTTGAGCATAGCTCTGAAGTCCATACCTGACGAATCGCTGACATACAGCTGCATCTCGGCAGAGTCCTCGCCGTGGCAATTCGCCACCACCACTCTGTATTTACCCTCGTCATTCGGTTTTACTTTTCGCATACACAAAGTAATCGAATTGGTGTCGCCGTCCGTGATAAATTTGAATCGACCTCCTTCAATAATTTCCGTGACGCCTTTGTAAAATTTAAATGTCGGCGCCGGATTGCCCTCCACCTGGACCGTAATGTATCCAGTTTGGTCTAGAAAGGAAATTCAGAAACTCATAATCTTCGTATTTTTTTAGATAATGAATACGATCATTCCAATAGAATCGGTTTAGCCATTCAGTAAGCTTGAAAGTTTCCAGGACTTGTTAAACTCCGCCCTGTAGTTATAAGAAAGCTAGAAAAAGTCATTGTCAAATTCATGAAAAAAGAGACTGTACTAGAAATTGTCAAAATAGAATATTATTTCAAATATTTCATTCATAAGAATAGTTTTCCATACTTTCGTAAACTGTTCTTTTGAGCTTATATTTTATTGAATAATTTATATATTCATTTGAATATATAATCTTAAAATAAAATATTTCTTCTTCAGGATAGAGTAGACGATTGTACCAATTATATTAATACCATAGTTTGGTCAAATCCCAATTTCTAATACAGTCCATATAAATAGAAAAAAGTAAATAAAATTCCAAAAATAGAGAAGGCAATCTCAGGCATTTAGAACATCAGCACGGCTTTCTGTAAAAAAGGTCTACCTTCGACTGCCGAATAACTTTCTTGAACATCAACAATGGCTGGAACACCAGCATCTCCGATGTCGCGCAGCGGTGTCGATGGTTTGTTGATAAGGTCCTCAAGGTCTTGGACGCTGGGCCGTCGAAGATCCACAGAAGGACGTCTCCTCTGCTAGGGTATTAAAGGAGTGTAATTATTTTGGACAAGACACACAGCTTTTGAACACATAATTTTTAGCTCACAAACATAAAAATGAAATATGTGTAAAAATAGACAAAAAAAGTAGAAGAATAGAAACAGAAAAAATAGAGAAATGCCTGAGTGAGTGGCTGAAAATGGTTATTTTTAGAACATAGAGTAAACAGAGCAACTGAAATTGATATTTGTTTAAATACTTGAATTAGCGATATGTCATTGCAAATTGCATAAGACACGTGAGGTTTTACTGTCGACAGATTTGTTTTTCAATCAAAGTGAAAAAGAGACATTTTACGATCTATGATTGTCGAATTGTTTTCACATTTGTTTTGAAATGGATTTCGCAATAATTTACGACACAGTTTCACAGTTTCATCACATGACATGGCATTAGATTCAAGGAAGGTTTTGTATTTCAATAAACCATTTTAATTCCATTTGACGTTTACAGCTTTGTTTTCGACCAAATTTAATGGTCGTTTTAATCATGTTAATTATTTGCTAATTTGAAATGAAGGCCATTAATATCAAATAGTTTGCTAATTTTGTTCAGAATGTTAATCTCGTCAATTGTCATTGTTTCATAAATATGAATTTCAGTTACTGTTCATCATTTTATATTAAATAAGAAGAATTGGTTTGGTTTTGTTAGACACATTTTATGAAAAAAAATTCCCTTCCATTCAGAATTATCTAAAAATAGTCTCGCTTATGTACATTCTGAGTCAAGAAATGGGAGTTTTTTAATACAAATAACATACATGAATATAAACAAGTATAAAATGTGGGATTTTAAAAATGCTGGAATCGACAGAAAATACATATTTATATTCAAAGCGATTTCATTGACCGAAATATAAATGTTGATTTGAAAATATATTACTAAAGAATATTATACTTGTTGAATGAAAATCTCCTGATAAAATCTTTCATCGTTGGTGATTTGCTCACCTTTTTCTCATTTTTTCAGTTTCACACCTACATTGTCTAAAAATAAGTGCGCGAAAGTGTATAATTATGCGATTGCTTAAAAGCCAGTAAAATGGCTTTAACTATGTGACTGGGACTGGGATTTGAGTCGGTTAAAAACCTAAAAATATAGATTTAACGGCCTTTATATCAATCTTCAGTTGGATTAAGAACGTTCTAATATTATTCGGTTGACAGTTACAAAATTAGACGAAACATGAGACACCGATTGCCGTGAAAAAATTATTCATCACTTTGGCTGTGATCTGCTCAACATTGTAAAATTCGGTTAAAATGAACCACATGTATTTGAAGAATTTCACAAATTGCCATTCAAAAGGTCATAAATACACTAAGTAGGTCTCTTCAATTGTCCATCACAGCACATTTCAAACTGACTTAAACCTAAGGAAACGAATAATTCGTGCGAATAACTCTAAGAAATTACTTGACATTTACTAAGTAGGTAAATGTCAACAATGGTACATTATGGTAAAACAGGTGAAAACTGGGTAATGTACAGTGAGGCTGAGAGTATTTAAATTACATTGAAAACCTGCTGTTAATCCTGGGATTAGACACAGTTCGAGTGTATATAATGTAAAGATTACCAATTTAAAAAACTCAATTTAGATTAGTCACGGACAACTTTATCTGGAAACGGTTATTTTAACCTGTTTTGAGGCCGATTCCACCTCGCCTGGACGACTACCTTTCCTCTATAGAGACAAACCAATCAATGGATCAAATCAAAAATCAATTTTTAAAAAATAAAATTAAAAAACCTAAAAAATTGTTAAATAAGGATAGGCAAAGAATAACGAGCGATAGATAAAGAGAAGAAGTCAAACGGACATCGAGACAATTGATAAGGCATAGAGACTTCCGTTTCAAGTTACCTTCTTCTCTTCCAATACCTCTCCCGGTCTCAATTTGCGGTTTTCCTATATGAAAAATGGGTTCATATTAAAAATGTCAATGAAGTTATAGGTCTTCTTGTTGATCTCTCCAAAATGGGCTAGCTGAAATTGAAGTAAAGTTGCTGAAATTTTCACAGGTCTTACCTCATCACCGATTATTAGAGAAGGTCTCCTGCCTCCAGCATCTGGCGGAATAAGCGATCCGCGCCGGGAGGAGGGTCCGGAGCTCGGTGCCAAACTGTCCTTCCTGTCCTTATCGCGGATAACTTCAATCTTTGGTTTGGCATCTGTTGGCGGGGGTGCCTTAATTTCCGGGACTTTCGGGGGAGCGCCGTCCTAATAACAAGTCACAAATTCGAATCAATTTCACTCATCACAAAGGCACCATAATAATTTGTATGAAACGGAAAATGTAAAACTGGAGAGAACCTTCGGCATTTTTGAATGGTCGTATTAAAATGAAATAAACAATTTTCACTCCCTACACCTCGACATTCCATTCATCTTAACACGATTTTCACTTGTCGATTTTCGAATGGGCACTAAACTGACCAGCAGTCATTATTCACCTCTTCACCGGTTTTGCCATTTGGCGGATTTTGAAATGGCAGCACCAGAAATTATTATTTTTAAAATTTTACCGCTACAACATCATCGTCACTCTCACATCTATAATTTTTAGTGAAATTCCGACATCTTCAGCATAAAAAAAATAAAACAAAAAATAGACAACAACATACAGGACTAAAAATAGGACTGTTTTATTGTTGTTATGTAGGTGCCGATTCATAGTCATCATTGTTTCCTCCCATTGGTTGTAAGTTAGATGTATTACGAGATGTTAATGGTTTTACGGATAAGGTTTAAAAATAGTGATCTGTGTGTGTGTACCTTTTTGCCTTTATTATAATCAAAGTCATTCTTTTCGTATTTTTCAAGTTCTGGTCGTTCATAGTCTGGAATTTCGGGCAGTTCCTCGTATTTAGGTTTGGTGACTCGTTTGGTTTTCGGGGTCTTGGCATCGGCCTTCTCTTCCGTGGGCTTTTAGTGAAAAATTGGATTAGAATTACATTGGTTAGACATTGATTAAATTTTTAAGAAAAAAAAACTGTAGAATGATAGAGAGAAATATCAGCTCAATTATAAAAGCAGCAAAACTATTGTCGCAAAAAATGGAAATTCCGCGCAAATTTTCAAACCGTGTTGAACATGTCAAAATGGTCAACCTTGGACTATTTACATCTCGTCTCGAAACATTCATACTCCAAGATAGATATTATTTAATAGTCAACAATAGTCTTGCTTTGATCTTACAGTTACGGATTGGTGCAAAAATAAAATTCAATTATTTAAAGCTCAGCCCCATACCTTGTGCTCTCCGTCGGTTATTATCAGTTCAGGAGCCTGTGTGTGTGTTGTGAGATTTATTATTGAGATTATTCAGTTAAGAGCAGAGACTAGTTTTCCTTGACTTGACCTATAATCAAAATAAATACTGACCTCTAGAATAGGTTCTGCAATTTTTGGAATGACTTTCTTGGTCGGTGCTTCCTCCTCCAGTTGGGGAATCTCAATTTTGGGGATATTTTTCTTCAGCTTACTTTCATCGATCGGTTGCTCAGGCTCCACGATTGTTGGCTTTGGCGGTTTACCTTTAGCGGCCTCTGGAGGCGCTAGACTTGATGACTTTTCCGTGTCAGATGCATTGGACATAATAGAGTTAGATCTTGACTTTTTCTCAGGGTCAAAATCTGAGGCTTCATAGATTTCTAGCTCAGCTCGTTCATAGTCAGGGATCTCTGGTAAGTCTTCATATTTCTTGCGTTTCGGTATGGCTACTTTTGTCTTCTTGGGTGGCTCTACAACCTGAGGCTTGGGTTTCTCAGGAGCCTTCTTCAGTCTTGCCCTAAGAGCGTCTGGGGTCTCAACCACCTCGGGTTGTTGAAGTTTGCTCTTAGGTTCTACCTTTGTATTCTACAGTAAATAATGTTTTTTATGGAATTTGCGATAGTTTTAGTCACATTTTTACAGACATACCTTTTTAAATATTTTGGGACCATCCTTATTGTCCACAACAGGTTCCTCTTTACCATCTTTAGCTGGTTGAGCATCTTTTGTCTTTGGTACCTAAACATTAAGTTAATAGTTGTGGACTGAAATTATTTACAGTTGTTGGCATTGATGACCTACCTGATTGATTTGACTTCCTGTAACATTTTCTTTATCTGTGTCATCGTCAAATTGGAATCCGTTTTCTTGTTCCCCTTTGGGCTTGACTCCGTCTACTTGGAGACTGGGCTGCTTACGTGTGTCTTGATTTTGTCGGAGGGGCTGATCGCCGTCAGCAGCACCCCATATGTCGTCTTCTGTGTCCATATTTACCTGGTCGGGCTTAGAGTCTGGCTTTTTGGCAACACTACTTTTTGGACCTAACTTTTTCAGTGCGTCAGGACCTGCCATTTGAGCTGGCTCTACTTTATCTACCTTTTCTACTCTCTTCAGTTCCTTTGGCTTCTCGACTTCTTCTTCTATGGCTTGGTACAATTTGGGCTACAAAATAAAATAGTGGTAATTTGTGCAAGAACAAGGACTGTGATTTCAAGTTTCTACAGTACAGTGTTTCTGTTAGATATTTTGTGCTTTGTTCTATGGGGTACAAAGGGTAACATTACAGTTTACATAATTCAAAACTACACAAATTTATAAAAGGTACTCAAATTTATACAATTTCAAAATGATATTGATTTCGCGTATTACTCGTTTTTCAACAAATTAAAATCTTTAAAAAGTATATTTCTTTTTTTTAATATCAAATATTTAATTTCATAATCGCAAAATATCCTAATTAAACTTCATTCAATAGAAACTATGATAAAAAACTATAAATATTGGTGTTTACCTTCTTTTTCGTCTTTGTAGTTTCTTCGGGTTCTCTCTTGGCAGGAGATTTTTCAGATTCCTTCTTCGAAGCTGGGCTAGGCTTCTCGTCGGTTTCCATTTTATCGTCTTTAGGTGAATCAGCTGGAGTTTTCTTTTTGTCGTCATCTTTTTTCAAACTTGGCCGTTTCTTCTCTTCTTCTTTCTTTTCTTCTTCCTTCTTGGCTTCCTCAATCTTTTTCTGTTCTACTTTCTTTTTCTCTTCAACCTTCTTTCTTTCCTCTTCCTTTTTCTCCTCTTCCTTTTTCTTTTCTTCTACTTTCTTAGCTTCTACTTTCTTCTTCTCTTCTTCTTTCTTTTTCTCTTCTACTTTTTTCTCCTCTTCTTTCTTTTTCTCTTCCTCTTTCTTCTTCTCTTCAACCTTCTTGGCTTCCTCCTTTTTCTTCTCTTCTACCTTTTTCTCCTCTTCCTTCTTTTTCTCTTCAATTTTCTTCTCCTCTTCCTTCTTCTTCTCTTCGGCCTTCTTTATTTCTTCCTTCTTCTTCTCCTCTTCTTTCTTTTCTTCTTCCTTCTTTTTCTCTTCTACTTTCTTTTCGTCTTCCTTCTTTTTCTTTTCTTCTACAGTTTTCTCGTCCTTTTTGGATCCACGTTTCTTGGCGGTTTTCTCTTCTTCGTCCTTTTTCACAGATTCGGTTTTAGTCTCCTCTTTGGTTTCCTCTTTGTTTTCTTCTTTGGTTTCGGTTTTCTCAATTTTGGTCTGAGTAAATTATTGGTTTAAAATTATTATAAATTTTCAAATATTTTTTAAATCTTTTGAAAATGAAACAAGCTTCAAAATTGATAGATTTAAAATTTAAAAACTTTCTTTGATTTATAAAACAAAAATTTAAGAAAAAAATTGATTTTCTAATTTAATCAATGAATTAAATATAAAATATTAGAGACTTTAAAAATTGAACAAAGAAAATAACTCGACTATATGCTCTGACGAACACAAGATATAAAGATGTATGTTGGACAATACATAAAATTGGAATATTTGGACAAAAATATATTATGTGACATGTTTGAGATATATTTTACCGTATTGTCACTGTTGTTTGCGTTTAGATGAGACTGATTTCAAAATTATTGCATTTGTAAATTATACTCACTTTTTTGTCTTTTTTCTTAACTTCCTCCTCTTCTTCGCTCTTTCGCTTAGTCTGCTTAGTTTCTTCCTCTTCTTCCATCTCTTCGTCCTCTTCCATTTTCTCTTCTTCTTCCTTGATCAGGGTAACATTGGTGCTGCTCTCGTCAGCTCCATATTCATTGCTAAATACGACCTTGTAACGTCCTACCAGAGTCTCCTTGAAATTCTTAATAATTAAAGTAGAAGTTTTGCCATCAAAGGTTTGATCCAAGTTTCGCACAACGACATCATCCCTCGTCCAAACGGATTTGATTGTCTTGTCCGAAGTGACCAGGATAACCTCCAAGGTGACATTCTCTCCCGAGTTAACCTTATATTTGCTAGCCATATGTTTGGCGATTTTGGGCTTTTCGCCACTGAACGAATCAGTCAGCTCGACGATCTGACTCTGGGCTTCACCGCGTTCGTTCTTGGCCACCATTTTGTAGCTTCCAAAATCGGTCTTCTGCACTTCATTAATCTCTAACTTAACAGTATATTCGCCCTCTTTGGACTGTTCTACGTGGTAAGAGCTCCTAGTGTCTTCCTTAATGACCTTGTTATCCTTGAACCATTCGCACTTGGGTTGATATTTGGACAGTACTGTGCATTCGATTACCACAGTCTTCTTCTTGATGAACTTCACAATCTTGGGCTTGTCCTTAATAACTGGTACGATCTCTACGTTTAAGGTCAGATTGGCGTTCAATTCTCCGTGGATATTCTTAATGTTGCACTTGTACAGTCCACTATCGGACAGTTCAGGGTTGGTCAACTCGAGCAGAATTCTGTATTCATGCTCCCTGATTGTAGTCTGAGTCATCTTGATCTTGGTGCTTTCGGTGATAATTTTAGTTTCATGGGTCCAAACCACCTCTGGCGGAGGGTTCGATTTGACCAAGCACTCCATTTGTACTTTGTTATTCTCGCTATCGTTCCTAATAGTCGGTTTGCTCAGGAACACCGGTCCATCTCCCTCAGGTTCTGGCTCTGATTCAATATTCAGGTTCAAGTTGGCGTTACTTTCGCCATACTCATTTTTGACGTTGCAAGTGTAACTGCCACCGTCCGATCCAGTGGGGTTCATGATCTCCAGGATCAATTCATACAAATCGTCACCCAAGGATGAGGATTTGATGTTGAATTTGTTCTTTTGAGGCTGTAAGATCTCCTGTTTGTGATACCAGGTGACCACTGGCTCGGGCTTGGCTTTACAGATGCACTTCATAGTGATCAGAGTGCCAGTCTCATTGGGAATAATGCTCGGTTTTTCCACAAACGAGGGCGCCTTTCCTTCATTCTCATCCGCACCTAAAACAAAAGAGAGGTTAGAAATGGCGATGATCAACGACTTCAATAAGGTTAGACTTGACATTTTAACGTGTATTTTGGATTTCAATACTGGTATTTAACGTTGGACAAAGAGATCGTTTTGAGAGGGTTTTACAGTAGGTTTGGGGTCAAAGTACTTAAGTTTTAAAATTACTAAAAAGAGTTATACATTTTAAAATCGATAAGTTTGGATATTGATCGACAACGATTATACACATAGTTTAAAGTTGAGAAGTTTAACAGTACAGAGACAATGTGTTTTTTTGGTATTTTATTACACTTAATTTTACTGGATTGATTATTACAGTTATTACCTTGGAAGTTCAAAGAAATGTTGGCATTGCTCTCCCCATAACAATTGACAGCATTACATCGATACGCGCCGCCATCTTCATTGCAGGGATCTTTGATCTCGAGCGACAGGGCGTACACATTTTTCGAAATAGATTTGCGGATCATTTTAAACCGCTTTGAGTTTTCTTTCAGTTTTTCATCGCCATGATACCAGGTAATGTCTGGTATGGGATGGGCTTCTAATAGACATTCCATGATTAGGATATCGCCCTCTTGTCTGATTGTGGGCTTTTTCGGAAACCGTGGCGATTTGCCCTCTGGAATTCTTTAATTCACAAAAAAGTGCCATTTAATACAATGTTTCTATCTTTCCAGTGCACAATTGAAATATACACAACCAGAATATATAATACAAATGCATAACATATGATGGAAGTATGTAATAAACAGATGCATTGAAGTATTTATGGAAAAAGTATAACCTAAAAACCATTTCAAGAGAGTATTTAAGGTAGTAAGTAAAGACATGCTGAACTCGTCCACAAACCACAAATCAGATTTTAGTTAATAATAATATTGTAATGTATATAATATATGCAAAAATATGGGTATGAATTTACTTTGGGATATCGCCGGCTTCGAAATTAAGATTGATCGTCGCTGATGTTTCGCCATATTGATTGCGCGCGATCGCTCTGTATTCGCCCCTGTCACCGATCACCACATTGTTTATCTCTAAACGGGCGATAAAATACAATTTCTGATCCTCTTCGAGCGAGATCGTATAGCGTCCTTTGGGTTCGATCTGTTGGTCGCCATGTTGCCATCGAATGTCCGGTTTTGGTTTACCAACACAACGACATTCGAACACCACGTGGCCGTCGTCTGTTTGCCGGATGTTTGGTCGCTCCGTGAACGTGGGCTTTATACCGTCATCAGGCACGGGAGCTTCATCGCCTTTGGGAGTGGGAGGAATATCATATTATGCCAATGTCAATAAAAATTCTTTCCAGTATCCTTAATCTCTCTTTGTCTTTGACAATAATTTACGAACTCGATCAAAATCGATCACTCAATAATCTCTTTTGTGTTTTTTTAGAAAACTTTTTTTTAAACAGAAACAATAATTTTGAATTTCTACTTACTGTCAAAGTTGAGACTAATTGTTGCATTGCTTTCTCCCAATTCGTTCTTGGCCGTTACTTTGTACTTTCCTGCATCTTCGACGGTCACATTCGATATCTCTAAAGAGGCACCGTACATACTTCCGTCTTCTTTGTTAATCGCCAACTGTCAAAGTTACATCGTACGCATTAATTTTATTATTACTATGTTTATTCCTAAATGTTAGGTCTACAATCTACCGTTTTCTAAAATAAGTGGTTACACACGTTACACATACAAAAATTTCAAAAAGTGTATTACCTTAACTGGAACTATTTGTTTCATGTTTAATTAAAGACCTGTCTTTTAATTTGTGAGTTTCTATCTTTTTTAAAATAGATATATTATAATAGACCTACTATTACTAAATAGATTAGTTATTAAAAATAAATTACCAATGAAATTACTTGAAGGGGTTGTTTAACTATAATAGTTATTTATACAACAAGGCCGATAAGAAAAAGCATTTTTAAACACAAGGATTGTTTAATGAAGGCCCGAGTATTTAAAAATGCTTATCGACCGTGTATACAAAATTTTATGCATTTTTTAAATAAATTTTTACAAAAATAAAAAAATCGTCTTATTAAAAAGTTGGTTAAGAGGCTCTAAATTAAAAATTTAAAATATTTTGCATCCCTCTCTTACTCATAACTGCAACGCGTAGTTAAAAATTTCCTATAAGTGGTTTAATAATTAAAAAAAGCACTTGTGCTATAATAACGTCCTTGACAAAGAAAATTTGAGTGTAATAATATCAATGTTAAGCAACAAAAATGCATAAAGATTTTAAACATATGATTTTAATAGGAAGATTTATTGGCAAAAATTATAATTGAAAAAATAAGTGATTTGCATTGAATACTAATTCACTAAAAATCATATAGCCACGGGAAGTATAAAATCCCATAGGTTCTGGTTGTGACTACCTCATGTTCCTTACAGGAATGTAGAGGGAGAATATATTTTTATAATTAAAAAAAACTTTTTTGTTGCAAAAAAATAACTACGAGATGTTTGAATAAACTCAACTGTGAAATATATATATTTTAAGTGGGACAATATTAATTACAATATGTCACCAATTACTTTCGCACGCGTGCACATTAATGTGAAGATCGTGGGGTTTGAAAAACGTCATAGTGAAAACGATCGATATTTTTAGAGAAAAATCATTAATTTCTTAAATGCCACAGAAACAAAAACAAGGGAGATGAATCTCAAACAAGTTCAGCTATTTTTAACACCTGTTTGCAAATTTAATTTTGTATTTTATAGCGGTTTAGATTTTATTATATTGTAAAACTTTATGTCGTCCTGTTTGTATGAGGTTTATTATCTATTTGAATTGATTTTATAGCTTTCTACTGGTACTTTCTGCAATGATGAAATCTTGATTAAAAGAATTAGTTTTTAATTGAGTTAATGAAACTATTGAATACATCACATAGAATATTTTTTGAAGGATGTGCGTCACAACTTGCATTCCCATTTCGATTGTATATATTTGTTTGCTTGGTAATTAATTTCGCATTCCTTGTCTAAGGTAACGGTTGTTTAGGTTAACCTGTGTTTATACTAAAAATACGTAGAAGATTTTGCTAAACAAATTTGTAAGATTCATTTTATTTGAATAAAGCAACGTTTTTAAAATGTTTCCTATGCTTTATGTTTCTAATAATTTCAGAATTATATATCTGTTTACCTAGACCAAAATAATATTTATATAACAACAGTAGATTAACGTATTAAACATAAGTTACGAGTTACTTATGCTAAAAAGACGTCATCAATAATACTTTAAGCTCGTTAATTGCTTACTTTGTGACGTGGTCCTTCGCTGATCACTTGACCATTTCTGGACCAGATCAGAGTTGGTCTGGGATCTGCTTTGATTTTGCAATCGAAAATTAGACGCTTGCCATCGTCTTCTTGCCGAATAGCGGGTTTCTTGGAAAAAGTGGGAGCAGTTCCATCAACTTGTCTATAATACACACAAATAAATCAGTTAATTGCGGACAACGAATAAATTATATTTTAAAACAGAGACTCACTTTTCTTTTACTTCATCAGCCGCTGAAAAATGTAGAGAAAACAGAACGTTCATTAGTCATTTTGTTGCTTTTGGCAGTTTTCAGAAATAGAACACTCAATGCGGTTTCTATTTTTGCTTTATTATTAGTAAGGAATGGGATGTTATGAAATGAATATGTGATCAGAGGAATTGGGTAACGAATTTCTTTCGGCTGATAACTTAGATATATTTTTGAACGTTTTTTTGTGTGGAATTTTGCTATAAAGTAATTGTTTCATTAATTTTTTGTTATAGTAAATTACATTTTAAATTTATTTCTATTTATTTTTATACGTTGAAATTAATAGTTGGGTATAATTATTAAGTATTTCTTCTGTTCAGTTAATGTTCTTATAAATATGAATTTCAAGTAAATTAAATAAGTCCATAAATATCTCTTTCTTTTAAAACAAATAAAGTTTAAAACTCATGAAATCTTGTCTACAAAATAAATGGTACGAATTTAAAATGAAATCCTTTTGTCCCTAATTCAGTAATTGAAATATAAAAATAGTTGGATTAATCAAAAGGAAAAAGGCCAACACCTATTCTAGCTTTAATTTAAATTTATCTCATGCAAAAATATTTTTTTTAAAGAAATCCAATAAAGAAAAGTCGTAAGAAATTATGTATATTTTTCATTAACGCCCAATAAATTGGTCGTTTATACAAGGCGCCTGGTATAGAGTATATACATATTTTATTTGATAAATGTCTTTCCTTTCTAAATTAAGTATTATTTAATAATCGATTTTTAGAGTAGTTTTCATATTTTCAAGAAAATTGAATATGCTGCACTTAGCCTATTTCAATAGCAGGACAATATTCAAATTAATTTTACCTACGATTACTAGTTTTACATAAGGATCAATAAAAAAACAAATATTAAAATTAAAACATTCATAATAAAAAGTACATTAATTTCGTTATTTTGATATGCACTTAAAATGGATGATTTGTGGTTAAAATATTTTTTAAAAGAATAAAGCATAAGAAGTGGAAATTATTTAAAGCATCAGATAGTGGTATACAATTTTCCAACAAGTTGCTCCTTTTTTATTTTAATGAAATCATATGTTTTAAAAAATTAAATATTTAAAATCTAATACATTTCAAATTTAACCATATTGTTATAAAATATTTAATGAAAAAAGTCATAAAACAACCCTAAGTAAGTTTAGAGTTATGGGCCTGATATCATATTATATTCCTAAATTACTTACAATGACTAGTTTATGTTGTTTGATCGTGTTTTAAAGTACCATTTTATTATTTCATTAAAAAATAATAATTAAATTTTTATAAAAAAGAAATTCAAATACACATTTATATATTTTTTTATGAGAAAAATAATATTAAGCTCGTCTGTTAAATAATTTATGACATTTATAAGTTTTTCAAGGATTGTTTTTTTTAAAACTAAACACAATAAATAAAGCAATATGATATATAATTATTAGTGATGTCAAATATCGATATCAATAATTACTGATTACTTTTTTAAAAGTATGGAATATTGATACTTTTCCAAATGCTTTTAAATCGAGCAATCTATGACCAAATTAGATAGAAAAAACATTTCTAAAAAGTATCAATATCGAATTATAAAGATTTGATACTTTAAAAAAAAGTAATCAGTAATCATTTATACTTTAAAGTATCGAAATTTGACATCACTAATAATTTATTAAATTCATTAAAAGTAGAATAGTTTAAAAATGTAAATGTATTGTATTCTATTTGTTGGGACATATTATATATAACCGTAAAGTTTGTGTTCAAAAAGAAAAGTATGAAATAAATTTAATGTTAAATTTATTTAAAAGAAATACCTAAAATAAATAAAGTTCTATTTAATTATCATAAAAATTGAATGGAAATCAGTTAAACTGTTGCCTTTATAACATTAATTATTAATTCCCAAAATATTAATTGGGTGATTATCAATAAATTCTAGGTTTTAACCGCATTAAATAAAATTACAACTGATCGTCTCAAAAGATTGTTCTATAATATCTACTATATATGTGTTACGAATATATTTTTAGTTGTTGCAAAAACTGTTCTATAATAAACTACAAATGAGTTAAGTAAACTATTTGGTTTTATTTAATTATTTGATAATGCTATATACGAAAAACTAAACAGATGTTCTTCGATAAATCTTCTTCTAATGATCCTTTGACTACGGGCAATTAACCCAATAAAAATATTCTATTAATTAGAATAAATTAAATTAATTCCTACTAATTGCAATTAAATTATTAATATTTCTAATGAGCGTTCGAATAAAAAGTAGCGAATCGCTAATCCTGAATACATTTGCGAGTAGTAATTCATTGCCGTGGATGATGTCATGTGCAAATTCTTGTGCGATTTGTTATTAAACTCCTACATTCGACGGGATAAAAATAGCTAATTGCTTTTCTCAATAACAAAAACACCGAGTCTAGAATCATAATAGAGAAAAAACTAAAAACAATAATATGAAAGGAGTGGGCCTTAACATTTAGCAATAAATGTCACCCAGATTCTGAATTTGTTTCGATTTCGCTTTTTTGCTCTGTCTGATCCGTGCCAAAAAATGTCTCATGATCTATGTCGCGGAAAACATGTGTTAGGATCACCGCCGATCGCGAGTGTGAGAAAGAGAAATGTACTATAAAAAAATACCGAGAGAGGATCTCTGCGCATGATCAGTTTTGCGGTGTGTGTTAATTTTGGAAGCGCGATCACTTTCTAGTTGAAACTTACGGCTAAAATTCAAGTTGATGGAGGCTGCCACTTCGCCCATAGTATTCTTCGCTTTAACTTTGTACAGGCCTGCATCCTCCTCGACTACGTCATTAATGTCCAGTATAACTTTGTATTTGTTTTCATCCAAGGGGTTCAGCTTGAACTGAATCCGTTCGTCTTCAGACAACTCATTATCCGATCGGAACCATTGAATGGTTGGTTTGGGTTTCGAGAGTAGTTCGCATTCGAAAATTAGCCGATTTCCATCATCTTCCTGCCTGAGCTGGGGCTTTTGGGTAAAGCTCGGGGCACAGTCATTCTCGGCGATCCCCATCTTAGACCGGATGGCATTCGGCGGTCTCTATTTTATTGAGATTCCTAAAATAGAGGCAATTGTACATAGCCAAATTATAAATTTAGAGTGGCCCGCCTATTTTAAGACATCTCACAGGCATTCGATCAACAATTTCAGATTAGAAGAAGTAAAAAAATATCACACTTTATATTTAATTGCACGAAAACGAAATTTTAATGACAAATAGCATTTATTTGGGGCATTCACACACAAGCCGCGCACAATTTGCACAAATTTTCAATTTCGATCTTGTCTGATCGTGATGTCTGATGAGAAAGGATGAAATCGTATCCATAAATAGAAATGGTGGTCACTGTGAGAGCTGAAGAAATTTGAAACTTTTCTTCGATCGAATTATCTCACACAAAAACACATACACACACACACTTGATTTATTTCCAAAAAATGGATCGTATTTCCGCCATTTTGATCACCGAAAATGATTATGTAAAACTGAAAATTTTTTTTTCACAGTGAAAACTTTTCTTCTGGCAAGAGAAAATCGCGAAAAACGATCTTCTATTGCTTGAAATCGCACTCACACACTGGTCTTAATGAAGGAAAGATCACTCACAACACAACAGGTAGTGCCGATCAACACCAACTTAATCCTATATTAAGGTAATTAGTAATCGCACTTGTCACAAAAAATTCCTCATTACTCCTCTCAGTAGTGGTAGCAGGTGAAGAACAACTCTTTACTAACCATCCGTTCTAATGGAAATCAACGAAGGAACTGACCGAACGAGCTCTCAGATTCGATCGACTAGCCGATCTCTGCCACTTGGCGCAGCCGTACTCCTCAGGCATGGCGCTAAAAATATGATTCTATTTTTTCCACCGCAGAACAACACAATCTTTATTTTTAGCCGGCGAGAAAGTAATTAGCATGGAACCTGAAGCAGTCTCTTTAACCCACTGCCACTCCACAGCCGTGGAAAGTGGCAGAATTTCACGCCTCGAGGACTCCCTGTTGTCGAACGGATAAATAAACTTTATGTGTCAGTGTTACAATTGATCGGGACGATGCGAAATGCTGAAAAGTAGGTGGTCGATTTTATTAGATTTATTCTCTGTCACTAGATATGCGTTTTTTATCTCGCAAATAATAACAGATCAAAGCTGGATACCATAATATAATCCCCTAATTAGTCGTGACTATGAGAAAATATTGTTTACGTTTAAGTAAGATGATTTACAACTCAATTTGTACAATTTTTATGGTTGGATTTGGCATTGAAATATCAAACGGGATTTTTGCCATTTATTTGATTTGGTTTATTTATCCGAAATTTCCTTTACCAATTATATTTCGCCATGAAGTTTATTAGTTAGATATAACAAAAAGATTGTAAAATATTAAAAATAGTTAACAATTTCAATTTTCACCTTTTTCTTTATTAGAAATAAAAACATATTTGGAGAGTTTTAAGGAATAAGATTAAGCCTTGTAATTTTCAAAATGACGAGTTTTAATGAATAATAATAAGCCTTGTAATTTTCAAAATGACGATCCAAAGTGGATCATAGGCTGTTGCAGAAGATTCTCTATTTTGATCTTTGGGCACACTCCTTAGTTGCTGGATCGACATCATTCTTGTTTTCTTTTGTACGGATCTTTGACCCCTGCGGGTTCCACTTTAGTACCTAGGAATTGGCTCCGCTATGTCTCTCCTCAAACTGTGTCCCATCGACCCGTATTTGCGCCTTCTAATGGTTTCATATATTTGCGGCTGCTCTGTTATTTGCCACAAATCCTCGTTGGAAATGAATTTGGTAAAAAAATGAGCAGGATAAATCGTAAGCACTTATTTACGAATGTCTGCAGTTTATTTTTCAAGTCCACAGATTTGACAAAAGCGTCTAATATGCTGAGCTTGGTCGATCTTTTGATTCCCTTTGAAACTCAAACTTTTCTTAGGCGTGCGAAAGCTCCGCGTACTTTCTGAATACGAGCTTTGATGTCGAGTGTGGCTCGCCCATCCGTCGCTATGACGCTACCGAGGTACGTAAATTGTGATACCCATTCTATGGGCGTGTCACAAACTACTAGGTCATCCGTGTTTGAGTTATTAAAACGAATCTTCTTAGTCTTGCTAATGTTTATTTAAATGTTTATTTTAATGAAAAGTGGTGCGGCTATAACGCTGACCCATTCGGCATTTGCGGTTTTTTCGCAAAATTGATTAAAGGATTTGCAAATCTGCTTTGACCTAAGTTGTAATCTATAAAGAGATATACTGTGTGTAAATTTGAAGATCCAGCTTCTTTTGGTTCCAGAGATATCAAGGATAAACGGGAGCACCTATAACCTCAATTCACAGTGTATATTAGTAAACAGGATTTTAATTTTGATAATATAAAATGCAATTTGTTTTGTTACTTTTTAAAATGTATGTATGTGATAGTTAGAAAAAATTATCATAAAAAAGAAAGAAGATTGAAAATTTAAACATTTATTTATATCATTAGTTGTACATAGAATTTTAGTTTAATCTTTCGCTTACTGAATTTCAGCTTCATTGGAATCTAATTACATCTGATCCATTATATTAGACAGCTCTTCTTGTATCCACATATCTTTTTGTGGGCAGTCGATTAGAATACTTTCACACGTACGTTTCAGGACCACTGCTGTCTGTATTTAGGCTTGTAGTCTATCTTTTATATCTAATATCTTTATGTATCTTTTGAAATCCCATGTTATCACTCCTGGAGTTATCGTCGCGTCACTGAATAACTTTCGTGGATGCATTTCAACTCGTTCGCAATCAATTCATACTTTCTAGATTTTGTAAGCTGTGTGTTTGCTAGTATATTCTTATTAGTTATCCCTACTTCTATTAATGTTATTTCTTTAGTTCTGTAGTCGTGGATCATATGATCTATTCATTTGAGACTACTAAGTGGACTTGATAAATTTGTAGTTAAGTTCTGTAGTTCATATCGTATTTCTTGATGAAATGATAATGTAAACACCATAGGTCTGCAAAAAGCGCTTGTCTTTATTTTGAACCGCAAAAGATGATACTCGAGTAATAGTTCACTCGGAGGAGTAAATCTATAAAATGCATTAGTCCAGTTAAGAGAAACAGGCAGTAAGCGAAACGAAGAAAACACACTCAATTAATTGCCTTTAACGTGCACCGCAAAGAGGCGACAAATTATGAGTAATCTTTTTCTGTCACCAATTTCCACGATGCACTGCCAGACAAATGGTCAAATTTGCGGATAAACCCATTTTTAAAACGGGCTTTCTATATTGGTCTGTATGTGTGTGGTGTTAATTTCCAGACACAATACATTTAAAGCTGACTCAGTTTGAAACTTAGTTGAAAGCAAATCAAACTGTTTTTTTTGTATGAATTTAGCTTGCTGCCCTTCTAGGAGGCGCGCGTTTAATGATTATTATTTTTATTCTCAGGTAAAATTTGAATCCTCTCCTTTCAATCTCGTTTTGTTGTACGCTCGGCTAAAACAAAGTGATTCAATCGTAAGCGAACCATCGCCTCTCTTAAGCTTAATCAATCACAATATTAAAATTTGCGGCCATGTGTTAGTTGTCTCTAATAGAACACTGTGCAGGTCTCTGGTAGACACCTAACCACCTCGTCAAATCGTCTTCTATCTTCGTAATTCAGCATTCCTCCGCAATGTCAGGATAGATGTTGAACAGTCCTTGAGCCTGTTCGACAATGTGGGATTTCAATCTTGCAATCTTGTCTTGTATAAGACGTTACCTTTTGTTAGTTGTTGCTTCATGTCAATAATTTGATTTTCATTTGAAAAGAGTAGTTTGTGCATTCTCTTTTCATTTGTTCAATCTAAACGATTTTGTCTATGCTTAATCAAGATATTTTTGATCTCAATCTCTTTTAAAAGGTATTTTCTTTGTGAATGTTCTCTGACCGAGGTGGTCACTCTGTAATTTTTTTCCTGCGTTATTATAGGTTGTATCTGAGCGATCTCGTTCAAGAAATGGTGATGGTTTATCAACATGATTTCCAATTTGTCTAATAAACGTAAGAGTCCTCTTCCCAACTCATTTCTGTTCAAATACGATCTATCTAAGAAGATTGATATTAGATTTAAAAATTGAATTTTTTTTTATATAAAAAAAGAATTTTTATATTCTTGTGCCAAGTAATATTTTAATGTACAAATATATTTAATTTCACCCAATACAATTTTTAATATCAATACCTTTGCTTTTAAAATAAGATTTATTGCGCATATTTTTTACTTGCGGAAATAATTGCTTAATTTAATGACACCTTAATAATTTTATGTTTATATATTAAAATGCTAATCTATAAATAATGAATTCAACGATATTTATTTCAATTCCGTGGTTGTTTGTGTTTGAACAAAATGTGGTTGATTATATTTTTATTCGCTTTTAGTGTGGCAAATAAGCAATCGCCAAGTTATAAATTTTCCGATTGGTCCTATACCTGCGAAAATAACCGTTGTGTTAAGGTGGAACCAGATGTCGAAGCAGCTCCTCAAAGCCATGGAGAGTGTCTATTGCTATGTGGAGAACAAAGACCTCAAACTCTATGGCCATATCCGACAAATGTGAGCTATTTCGCCGATTATTTGGAGCCCGTGAATATAGATGACCTAAAAATAGAGTTCAACGGTTTCGAACTGAACTCAACAGTATATGGTTATCAAAAGTGTCTTATAAAGCGATTTAAGAGGATCGTCAAAAACAAAGCACATGGTGAAGAAACCAAAATAAAATCTAAAGGAAAGATCATAATTTCAATTTCCGATTATAATCCAAAATTCATTTTCAATGTCACCGATGAAAAATATACTTTGTCGGCGATGGTTTTGGACAATGATTACGGGTGGAATATAAGGATACAAGCTCGAAACTATTTCGGAGCTAGACATGGTCTAGAAACTTTATCGCAATTGATTGTTTTTGACGATATTCGACGCCGATATATGCTGCCATCCACGTTTATGATAAATGATAAACCAGTTTTTAAGTACAGAAGCCTTCTATTAGATTCAGCCCAACATTATATTGATGTGGAGTCCATCAAACGAACTCTGGATGGAATGGCGATGTCCAAACTAAATGTTTTCCATTGGCGGTTATCCGGACCTCCAAGTTTCCCCCTAATTCTTCCATCACATCCTGAACTGGCGCATTATGGTGCTTATTCTCGCACAAAAGTCTACACACCTGCTCAGATCAGGAAAATTGTACGATATGCGAAGATTCGAGGAATAACAATTATTCCAGAAATTGATGCACCCAGTCAGAACGGAGAGGGTTGGCAGTTTTCAGGACTTCAAACCTGTTTCAATGAATTGAATGAAAATGTAGCCTACTTTCAAAGGCCTTCTGGATATTTGAAAACAAAAATAAACGAAACTTATGTTATTTTGCGAGATATTTATAAAGATCTCATAGACTTATTTGAGATTGATTCAATATTTTCCATCGGTGGTTACGAAGTAAACCAACCTGATTGTAGTGATCTGCAGAGCACTGATGATATTACTGAATACCAAGAAAAACTTATAAAGATTGTTCAAGATTTGTCCGGAAATAAATTAAAAGTATTAATTTGGTCTAGAACCGATACTTATACTTATGACACATTAGATAGAGATCCTAGTCAAATAATTGGATTTACGTCAAATGATGTAACTGAAGATATAAAAGAAAAACTAGAAGCGGGCTTAAACGTAATTGTGTCCAGGCCAAAATTTTATTCATTAGATTTATATAATTGGACGAAGATTTATAATGATAATGAGATGCCTGATTACCATACAGAATATCCTGGGCGAATCTTAGGAGGATGTGCGAAGTTAATGGATATTACAGATGGTCTCTCGATGGATCATCACATCTGGCCAGGAGCAAGTGCCTTAGCAGAACGATTGTGGTGCAATCCATTGAATACGGCTGCATACGCTGAACCTCGAATGTCAGTCCATCGCTGGAGCCTTATTCAAAACGGAATTGGAGCCCAGACCAGGGAAACCGAATATTGTGAACGTCATTTATGTAATTAAACAATATAAATTGAATGAATAAACCATTGTCCGTAGATTATTGTGAAAATAAAAATGTGGAAGATAAAATCGGCTTTTGAATAATATTTTGTTGTTTTCTTATCACAAAATTATCAATTTTACAAACTTAATTTGTAAAAACCCACAAGGGTAGGAAATTCAGTTTTTTAAAGAGGAAACGAGGAAACATATTTTAAATCTAACCAACCGTAGTTGGGCCTGAGAGTACAGGGTATAACCACACAAATTATTCACTTTAAGATTTTTTTTATCTTGAAAATGGTGCTAAGAATATGACTCAAAATTAAGTTTATAATGATAATTCAATTTTAATACAATATTTTATTATTATAGTATTCGATGTACGTATTGTCTAAAATTACTTTTAAGTACGAAACTTTTTCATATTTGACGAGTATATTTTGAAACAGGAGATGTGATATTAGTCGTAGTTACTCATCTTTTTCAAATTCAGGATTAAGAGCTTCTAGTAGTAAGTCGGAACTAGCATTTACCCTAGACCAGTGAAGGGCAAACTTTTTAAAAGGAGGGCCGGATTAATCACACAAATTGTCTTGGCGGGCCTAAAAAATTGAAAACATGACATCCTCCTCGAGGTCGTGGGATCAAATCCCGGGCGGATATTTTTCTAGAGCGAAAAAGTTTTCATTTGTGTATATCAATAACATTGCGAAATAATAGTCATAGCGAATTATAAATTTGTAATGGAGCAAACAAATAAATGAAATGGACGGATTAATTGGATCCGTTTACAACTAGTCTAGGTGCTAATAACTGAATACTAATACACTGAAAATAAAAGAGTCATGAGAAGTCTAACACCCGATGGTTGAGGTTGAGACTACCTCAAGTTCCGTCCAGGAATGTAGTGGGAAAATTATTGTATTATGTCGTACTTACAAAATTTAATTTTCTTCTATTTACACAGAAAATATATTTTTTTCCAAAGATTTAATTTACCCTATGTGGTTTTTATTATTTTATTATTATTATTTATTGTATTCAATCATTCGATA
>JXOV01004313.1:3871-22044 GCA_001014945.1 Clogmia albipunctata
TACAAGTGGTGAAATAGAGGTTATTACAGTACGAATTTACCATGTATTTTGCCGAACGCTGCGAGTTAAAATAGGTAAATGAGTGCTGTAAACAGGACTTTGTTTTTTGTCTGCTAAATCCTTTATATTAAAAAAACCCATTTTTTATTGTAAAATTTTTAATGTACATATTACATGTAGTACATAATTTAACTTCAATTTTTGTTGGTACTAATTTTTTTTATATTATCTTTATTGTATAGGGGCGCTGTGACAGATTTTTACCTTCGTAATGGCGCCTTGGGTTGAAAAAGTTTGGGAACCCCTGTTCTATACGGTCATATTTGATCTGTTCCAGTATCCAGGTAATAGACAAAGCTATAAGATGAGTTTTATATTCTAAAAGTTATTGGCAAGGAATGGATCTCAGTACAGGGAAAAGACAACCTCGCAGCTCGCCGGAATGATTTGTATAGAACGAAATGAGCTGGCAATTCAAATTAACAATACATATCACTAACATTTACCCTGTCCAAAATAGTGGATGGATCTATACTGCCCTAGTATGCGGTGCCGAATGGCGTAATAAACACTCTTTTACTATCCCATTATAATAATTGTTTTCAAGTGATCGTCTCAGACTCACCCTGGACTCGTAGGTACAAAATCTTTTTTCAGGGTCGTTTAAAGCTGAAGCGTTTTCCTAGGGCATTCTAAAAGTTTGAAAATTTACAATTCAGTAAAAATCTTTTATAAAAAATGGCTATTTTAATTAACTACAACGACTTAAATTGATTCTTGATGGTATCACTTCTTGGCATTTCAGGGTTATTTTCTGAAAGTTAAAAAACCTTATAGTAAAAATATATAATTAAAGGAAATGTGTTAATAAAAACTTGTTTTTAAGATTTTATAGTATAAATTAATTTCTTTAAATTAAAAAGCGCAATTAAATAGTGATCGTTAATAAAGAACGTTAAAATGCTATTTTGCTTTTATATAAATACCAAATTGGCGAAAGTTTTCGTCTGATTATTTTTATTTCATTGATAAAAATGAAAATTCTTTTAATCCTTGTTTTGAGTGTAATTGCCGTTTGTTACGCAAAAAGTGAGTGTTCTCAATTTATTTGGATTTTTGTTAAAAATATCATTGTTTTTTATATCAATTTTAGAATGCTGCTTGGGATGTGTTGCCACTTATAGCCCAGTGTGTGTGGAAGACGATGCCGGTAATAAACATACGCTGGAACATTCTTGCCAAATTCCATATCATGAATGCTTACTGGATAGCAAATTAAAACACATAGCAAATAAGAGGTGCTCTGAAATGACTGGTGGTGAAGAAGATGTATGTGCGAAATAAAAGTTATTTCATAAATAAATGTGATTTAATTCTTCTAAATTAATAGTTATTATTTTCAGATTTGAGTATCAAATTCAATTTGTGAAGTTTGACTATTTTAATAAACATAAATTCAGTGCATAAGTGCTACTTTAAATCAAAGATTTTACTACTAAAATTGATCTTAATTTAAAATATTATGAAATTAGACTATTATTAATTTTCAGACCCGTAGGCATTTATCATGTTGAATATTAATTAACTTTTAAGACTGTTTAAAAATATACCAACTTTGTTTCAACACTTAAAGGTTATTCAATTTGATCAATTTATACTCCAATTATAATTTAGAAATTTTACAACAGAGGGAAATAATACCAAATGTTATTTTTTTCAATTTAATTTGGTGAAAAAAGATAAATGAGCAGGTGGTTTGCCACCGTGGCAGAAATAGTCAACCCTTTATTGTGATCTTCGATGTTAATTTATTTTACAATATGAGTCAAATTAGAAAATTAAGATATGATCTTTATCACATGTTTAATGTGGCATTTTATTATCTGATATAGATATATAATCTATATGAACTATAATTTATGAATTTATTATAATTTATTAGTTATTAGTTATTTGATTATCATAATTAACTATTTGTAATTTTGCTTCGGCAAATGTCGCTTAATGGGTTGTGTAGTTTTTGCTCATTAATGTGTATTGCCGTAAAATGCCGTAAAGTGACCGACGTATTTGGACTGAAGGTTAAATCTATATTTGAAAATGGATTTAATTCACCTATAGTATCTTTCAAATAAAAATTATAAAAATAACAATAACTTAATTAAAAACTAATCCTTTACCTTACTAACTGTCTATCCCAAACTAACCCTTCTCTTATACTGTGTTTGACCTTTACTGCCCTCGTAAACGGTGCAGAATGGCGGGTCGTTGGCACATATATCCTATCCACCTCCCTTAAAACAAAAGTAGATAGTGAAAACGCCTACGTGAGCAGGAGGCGGTGGGCGACACCCATCACTCCAAGGAATCACGATAGTGCAACGGTCCGGTGATCATTCATATGTATTTATATATATGGGTGAGGGCTATAACTATGGGTTGTTTGGTCCAATTATACAAAACAACAATTTAAAAAAAAATGACCAAAAACTTTTGATTAAATAAAACATTATTTTTTTAACCAAATGAAATTATTACAGTAAATTCAAATTAAAAATATATCTTTTGCACTCCCGTAGCGAAACATACGCTTTTCGGTATCAATTTAAGTCTTAAACTACACAAAATTATTATTACATAAATTAAAGCAAACAAATGTTCCTTTAAAAAAATATGTATTTGCCTTATGACCAAGTAGTTAAGAGGAATTCCAACCTTTAACGGTAACTTTACAAGATTTCACTTGAAACATTTGTGAAACATGTAATTTTTTTAAATTTACCTTGTAAATAATGAAATTTACTGTAAAATTGTAAAATTTTCAGTGCTAATGAGTGGAGTGCAAAAAACGTTGTCCTGCTCGGGTATAAAGTCTTGTTATTTAACTCTGAAATTATGAAACACTCGCCTTCGTATCGAATGTTTCGCACTCGTTAAAAATCAGTTGATTTTACACCCTTGTAGCACAAATATCTATTTCGAAAGTTTAACGTTTATGTTACATTGAGGAATGCTAAGAAAATTTAAAACTCATAATGACTTTTAAAGAATTTCTCGCCATAATTCATTAGTAAATTCTTTATTTCAATTGAATAGTGTAGGCATTAATTTTAATAGGCTGTTTACAGGTTATAGGATTGCATGATTTGTAAAATATTTTAATCTTAATAAAGTATGTTGTATAATTTTAAGTATTTATGAATGCTGTTGTTCACAGTGTTAAAAGTATTGAGCACTCATTTATTTATGTAATTCATTATTTATCTGAATTGATTTATATTTGTATTTGAATATATCATTCCCATTTAGCTGATAAGAGACGTAAATAAGAAAACGGAATGAATTTAGCAATCTATTTAACAATTAAATATGATTTTGTATGTAGTGATGATTGAATGATGACCAAAAAACTTACAACAGAGAGACGTGTAAACTATTGCTGTGCCATCAAATCGGCACACACAAACATGCAAGGAAACGATTTTGCGGTTTTTCTTACTCTTTTCACTTTCCATCGATTAAATAAGCGTAGGGCACATGGTCAAAATTGGTGTGAATAAAATTAAACAAAAGACTGAGTTGTCGTCACCTGCACTTGTCTTGCAACTCTTTGTAGTAATGATCTTGGCCACAGAACGGTCCTATAAAGCGATGGGCTTGATGAATTTTCAATGTATTTATGTATATAGGGCCGATCCGTTCCTAGCCATTTTGGCCCAATAAAGCGATTGTTCCTATTAACCGTGGTCCTAATAAGCGGCGTCCACTGTAGTTAATTCTTTGCAACTCTACACTAAAACTGGAACTGTTAACACCTTTGTCTTGATAGTTGAAGTCCTGTACACAATTCATCTTTGAAAATAGATCAAATAAAAGTATTAAATTATTGTAATCACTGTCTTTTAATTCCCAACTCCAATCTGATGTAAAACTAATAATAAAGTATAATTAAAGGAAAAGTGTTATTAAAAGAATATTGTTCAAATTTTATAGTAGAAATTATTTTCTTTAAATTAAAAGGCGCAATTAAATATTTGTCGTTAATAAAAAAAAAACGTTAAATTGCTATATTTTTTAATATAAATACCAAATTGGCGAAAGTTTTCGTCTGATTATTTTTATTTCATTGATAAAAATGAAAATTCTTTTGATCCTTGTTTTGAGTGTAATTGCCGTTTGTTACGCAAAAAGTGAGTGTTCTCAATTTATTTGGATTTTTGTTAAAATTAGTTTTCTTTTATCAATTTCAGAATGCTGCTTGGGATGTGTTGCCACTTATAGCCCAGTGTGTGTGTGTGACAAAGACTGTAATCAACACACGCTGGAACATCCTTGTCAGATACCATATCATGAATGCTTGTTAAATAAAACGTTATATCAGATTGCAAGTAAGAGGTGCGATGAATTGGAAGGTGAAGAAGATGTATGTGTGAGATAAAAGTTATTTCATTAATAAATATGATTTAATTCACATAACTTTTTCTTGTTAGTTATTATAATTAATTTTTTTTTATTTGGGTTAAAAATTAAATTTGTGAAATGTGACTATTTTAAGAATCATTAATTCAGTGCATAAGTGTTTCTTTGAATCAAGAGATTAACTTTAAAGTTCCTCTGAATTTTGAAATATTATGGGATTAGATCCACAGATCCCTATCACGGGCAGCTCCTCCATACCCGCCAACTCCCATCAGGTGAAGGTCCTTCTCGACAGTAACCAACCAACGTTTTCGTGATCGTTTTATTTTCTTCTACTTTCCGGAAGTGTCAAAAATGTTCCATAGGTTCGAGTTTCTGCCATTCGCAGGACTTGCCAAAGCCACCTGATTCGCTGTGACTTCACAAACCTGACCACATTCAGACCACCAATTATCTCCTCCAGTTCGCAGTTAAACCTTATTTTATATTCCCCGCCATCCAGCTGCAGGAGATCATAGATTTTTCTTAATAGTTTTCTTTCAAATACTTGGAGTTGACTTTTTCTTTCATTGTCCATGGCTTACATCCGAATGTAAGGACTGGCCTGATAACTGTTTTGTATAGTCTCAACTTTACTATTCTGGACAAAATCCGAGATCTAAATAGTTTTAGGATTGCAAAGTAAGAGCGGTTGCCAGCCTGTATTCTGTCCATAACAACTTCTTCGGAATCTTTTAACTTATCGAACCTAACTCCCAAATAACCGAAGCTTTCGACTGACTCAAAGATGTATTCTCAAATGTAGAAATCGTGGCTTCTTCTTGATGCTGATGTGCACATATATTTAGTTTTGTCTTGGTTTATAAATAGGCCGACCCTTTTCTGAAAATTGCATTTTGATAAATATAAAAATATACTAACTTTATTTTAACTTTTAATCAATCTAATTTTATTTGAACAATTTATATTCCTTTATTATCCTTGATTGTTATATTACAATAGAAATATTGCAGCAGGGGGGAATACTACCAAATGTTGATGTTTAAGATTTAATTTGATGAAAAAAGAGAAATGGGCAGGCTCTTGTGACACCGTAGCAGTAACAGTCGATCATCAATGCGATCTTCAAAGTTCATTTTTTACAATTTGAGTCGATGTAGAGAAAGGTTTAATCTTTATCACAAGTCAAATTAGGAATTGATCATCTGATATAGAAATACAATTAGTCGAGTAAAGAAAGATAGCTTTTGGACATTGAAATAAGTTAAGCAAAGTGACACGTAATATTCCACTAGTGAAGAAAATTTAAAAGTCATAAAAATGTCTCAATATTGTAACTTAGACGTCATTTTATAACCTTAACTTCTTATTTTATTGATTGTGACAATCATTATAGTAATTGACGTAACGGCAGATAATGAAGTACTTTGCCAATGTAGTGAAAAAATTTGTTGCCTTATTGCAAGGATGGCGATAATGGAACAATACATCTAAAGAAACGTTATCTTCAAGTTTGCTTACTATATTTGTGAAATCCTCAAAAATCGCAAAATAACCAGTTTTAATACTAATCTTTTCATAATATCTGTGCAATTACTAAAATAATAATAATTAACAATTTCCTTCTAAAACTTCCATAGAATTTTGAATCAATTCTCTAAAATTGAGGCCTCTGTGCAAGTCGCTTCCCTAATTATCTCTTTTTCCTTTCTTTCTAATTTTAAAACCTCGTGGAATAAATAGCCTTTTTTATTATTTTATGGATTTTATTATGACACTCAATTTTGCTCTGTTAAAGTCGTTATTATAACACACATGCTTTAAAGATTTCTTTAAAGCACGTGTACTTTTTTTTTATTATTAAAGTGTGACCTCCGTAAAAGAAATTCATTAAATTTATATGGTCGTCAGTTTTGAAGGGCGTAACTTGCCTGTCAATTTTCAGTATTAACGATTTTTTAAAAATTATATTTAGAAAATCACCTGGAAATGTTTGAACTACGCCTCGCGGTTATGATTAAGAGGGAGATGCAAAATGTTCGGCAATGAGTAAGAGAGGGATGCAAAATATTTCAAATATTTAATTTAGAGCCGCTTAACAAACTTTTTAATAAAACAATTATTTTTTTTTATTTTTGGGTAAATTTATTTTAAAAATGCATAAAATGTGTATAAAACCCGGTCGATAAGCATTATTAAACACTCGGGCCTTCTTTAAGGCACTCGCTACGCTCGTGACTTTAACCAACACTTGTGTTTAATAATGAGTTATCTTATCGTCCTTGTTGTATAAATAATTATTAATAAATTTATTTTTAAAGCTTTAAAATATGTACAGTTATTTTTCAAATTTATTTCATCATTCTTGAAGAAAATATATTTTTTTATATGGCTTTTTATTTATTGCGATTTTTTCCTATACCAAAAGCATTCGTGGAGCTTGAATTTTTTTAAATCATAGATTCTCAGTGAGAGATTTTGAAAGACTTGTCTATTTTATGTTTGAAGAAGCTTTCTGGGTTGAGTACATTTGAGGGGGTATTTTATAGGATCACTTTATATTCGCCACATTTGTTTGGCGCCAATGGGCACACACAACAAGACCGTGGAGAAAGCTCCGAACACACTCTGAATCCACTCGAAACTGGGGGTAACTGTCATCGGGGGCAATGAAAAAGTTTCGCCGCCGTATCTGTAGTACATGTCCCGTAATCCCCAGAACTCCACTAATATTTTAAGTGTTTGTCTGCTGCTGTGCACTTTTGTTCGGGGCACAGTAGCCGAGCCATCGCGTGGAGCTGGAGCTGAAGCAGTGGAGAGACACTGGCACGCTGGAACAGAGCGCGCGATGCGATGAAAATGTATGTGGATTTTGCCCCAGAGCGACATTTACTTTGCTGTAATTTGCATATATGAATTAATTTTATTGGCCACATATGACTTGTTAAACGATTTATCTTTGAAATAATTATTGTTGTCGTATATTAAAACAGATGGTCCTAAACTTTTGCGTTTACGATTATAGTGCTCCCTCCAGTGATTACGTCTCAGCCCTTATTAAAATTATTATTATTGCCCCTCAACCCATGTTTCGGGCGTGACGGTTCCGGTAAAATGTTTAGTGGTTAATGGGCAAACAGTGAACATTTTTATTTTATATTTTATCGTTAAAACGCCTTTATAACTTAATTTTTAGTAGTGGCGTAATAAAGTTAATTAGTACAACGTCACAAAATCGCCATTAAAAATCACCTTTTCACAGGTTAACACAAAGTTAAGGCATTTACGTGTCGCTTTTGTTAATACATCTATATAATTTGTTATAAAATTGTTATAAATTTATTATGATTACGAAAATTGTTTTATAAAATCATAACAATGGAGTTCCTTTTAAAGTAAAAATGCATAATTGGGAAATATTTGGAAGATTTTCAAACTTATCTACTAACATTTTCGACAACAATAATAAATTATTATTATTTGGGAGACACTAATTTTCAAAAAGATTTTATTATTAGCCTTAATATTTTTTTATCTGCCTGTCCTTGCGGTTGGTACCCTGGACATCCTCCTCGAGGTCGTGGGATCAAATCCCGGGCGGATATTTATCTAGCGCGAAAAAGTTTCCATTTGTGTATATCAATAACATTGCGAAATAATATTCATAGCGAATTATAAATTAGTGATGGAGCAAACAAATAAATAAAATGGACGGAATGACTGGATCCGTTTACAACCGATCTAGGTGCTATTAATTGACTACCAATATACTGAAAAACAAAAAAAAACAGTCACGTAAAGTCTAACACCCTTTGGTTGAGACTACCCTTAGGTCCGTCGTGAATGTCGTGGGAATAATTTATTTTTTTTTTTAATATTTTTGGTGATATCCATAAATTTGATAAATAGCTAACAATTAAAAAATTTAAATATAGAAAAACTTTGTATAAAACCCAATTTATAATAAGAATTTTGCATAAAGTATATAGAAGAATCTTATTATATTAACATTAAATGGAAGTGCAAAATACGACATAGCATATCATATTGTTCATATTGTTTTTTTTTCAAATTTTCTCAAATTACTAAGAAATAATTATCGAGAGGTGATAGCGGAAAATAAAGTAAACAAAATTTAAGAAGTGCTGTTGATTGTTATATATCGAAACTACAGTGTAGCCCTGAACTTGAGTAAAGGTGCCAATCACAAACCCCACCAAACCCTTTGACTCGAGTGCATCTCCAGCAACGAAATAACAACGGAAATATTCATTAGACGGAGTCCAAAGATCGACTAGATTAGAGTGAATAAGAAGAATCGCCAATTTGTCCCATTTTAAATAACTTGTAATCAATTACATCAATCAATCAGTAAACTCTTAATTTTAAATACAATAAATATATAAAGTTTAAAATCAGTGTTTGTTTCTGGGTGGAAATTATAACATGATTTCAAAAAGATTCAAAAAGAAGACCTTGATTGTTTCCTTCAGTTGAAATAAAAAAATCTGCCTCTCTAATTACAGGTATCTTCAGACTGATCATTTGCGATGGTACTTGCGGAGAGAATGGAGCGAATGAAAACTTGGTTTTCATTTATAAATTGTGTTACTTATTTAGTGGCTCCTTTTTTCACAGAAATTAAAAAAGAGCTTGTCAAATAAGTTGCAGAAAGTATTCATATGGTTTGCTAAAATTTTTGTCACATTTCACAAAACACATTCGTATAGTATATGTTGAGATATTTGAAATATGACCACAAATTTACATGTATTTAAAAAAAGCGTTTATTATAATATTTTGTTCTCAATTTAAATTTATTCCGAAATAACTATAATTACCACTAAAATTCCATTATGGAAAAACCATAAAATTGAACAAAGCTGTATTTAAATCAGTGTCGCTTTCCTTAGTGCTCAGTACCAAGGGTAATTCTTTTCATAACATTTTTGTCAATAAATGTACAAAGGCCTTGTTTCTGTGCCGCTTGATTCTCATGATGGTATGTCATTTGGAATTCCCATATTCATATCATCAACAAGCTTCACAACACGGTGAGCTAAGCGAAATGTGCTCTCCTTGGCGGCGAAAATATGAGGCAAATAATTTGATTAGGATTAATATCTGTTCAAAAACATTTTGTTATGAAATAGACACATAAACATAATTGAAAACTATTACCTAAATATTAGAATTTGTGCCGAAGAAATCAAAAGCGATTACCAGAAAATTTTCTAAATTCAGTGATCGGTGCAATGAAATTAAAATTTAAATAAATTTCGAAACAGTTTAACTGGCATATATTTTAAGTTGGGGACGTTCTCTCCTTTTCCTGCATTACGATAGATATATTATAAGCAACAAAGGCTGGGTTAGTGTGTGGAACAAAGCAACATAAATTTAAATGCATAAAATTTTGTATTAAACACGGTCGAAAGTATTAATAAACTCTAGGACTTTTTTTTAAGGTATTCGCTTCGCTCGTGGCTTCAAACAACCATTATGTTTAAGAATGTCTAATCTTATTGACTTTGTTGTATAAATAAATATTTTCTGGAGAAAAGCGCATATAAATTTTGTGTCAAATAGATAAGTTGCTATGATTAACTTAAATCTTTGTATGGGGATGGAGCACCATTTTATAGCTCTGTGAAAAACTGGTTTAATAAATTTAATCGTGGTCGACGTTCGCTTAAGAACAAATTCCGTGAAGGTCATACATATGACCTATCGTGAGATTGAGATAACCTTAGGCATCAGTGGGACTAGCATTTATTCCTTATTGCATAAACACCTGACCTTAAAAAAAGGTTTGTTCTCGTTGGAGCTCACCTATTCATCGACCGAGCACTCAAAACATCGATTTGATGAGTCACCCGCCATATAGTCCTGACTTGGAACCGAATGATTTCTTTTTATTCCCGTACATAAAAAATAAATTGAGAGGTCAATGTTTTTCGACACCTGAAGAAGCGGTTGATTCGTTGAGAATGCATGTTATGGAGATACCTCAATCAGAGTGGCAAAAGTGCTTCGAACACATGTAAATATATGTAGATCTAATTGGGGAATATTTCGAAAAACAATTAAGCGATTTTCAATGATTAATACTTATTTTTGTTCTCTAATCCCGAGATATACGTAGAAATGCAACCTTCGTATGATTGTAAGTCTTTTTTAGATCAGGATATAAATGGCATAATTTAAGATAGATAGATTGAATTTTTGTTGCTTTAGAAATCATTTAATAATATATATGTGTAGTGAAATGTCCCATAATCTTTTTATTAATTTAAGCTTTGTAACTTATAAAAATCCACTTGTTGTACTTCATTTCAGGAATGGTTCCTAAAAGTCAGCTTTTAAGAAATTTTAACAACTATAAAGAAATTTTATAAAACTTTCTGATAAATGAATAAAACTGAATTTTCGTATGAAATTCTTTCAATTTCAGGTTTTCTAACCACCCAAACTACCAACCCTAGCTAAGGAAGAAAATAAAAAAGCTGTGGAATTCCAGAGTATTTTATTAAAAATGTTTAATAGACTAATAAATAACATTTCCCTGATTTCCCTAAGCTCCATTATTTGAATATTTTTTGCGCCATTCCTCCGTCGACTTCATCCCGTCGATAATGGGAACGGCGAACCGGGTAATGCGAAACGGGAGGCTCTGTGTCGACGGGCTCACAAAGGCGGCGAATATTTTGTGACACATTCAGGCATACAACAAACATTGTGTTTACGTTCTGCCACTTTTTTCCACCCTCGACAAAAGGGGTGGCTTTCACCTACTTTTTGTCGCCCTCAAATTGCTCCCCGCAACAAAACAAAACAGGTCTCTGTAGAAGTCTCTGTCAGAAAACGCCTTGCCAGCTTTCTGCAATTCGTACGGCATAAACGTATGGTGTAGGTGATATTCAGATAATGGGGCTTAAGATGAATTTACATGATATTTTTCAATAATATAAACATATTTCGATTATAATGAAAATTTATATACGATATAAGTGAGTTATTACGACATGGAAAGGGAAAATATACATAAAGAGGCCATTAAATAGGAATTTCACAATTTTACGAAATGATATTTAAGGTTTTATTTAATTATGAAAATTTAAGTAGAATTTTTTTTACAAATTGAACAAAGATCAAACAATACCAAACAATAAATAATTACATTATCTGTTTTATTTGCAAATTAGGTAATTTCTTCCGGATTACCGTTTTATGTTGTTATTTTCCACAATTCAAAATTGCTATTAATTTCAATTAATTTTTAAGTTTTCAACTTTCGGGAAACGAAACGGCTGACAATATTGTATGCACTGGTACTTATCAAATGTCACAAACATCTTGTACTTTCTGGACATTTATCAACGTCAACAAGATGCTGTTCTTGGCAACAGATATCTTTATGACGCACAACCGTTACCGATCAGAGTCTAACCAAATAGTTTGTCATAATTTCATAATATTAAGTTTTCAAATGCCATAACTATTTATTTGACAATATTTCACTTTTGACAATTGAATAGAAAGTCTCCAAATCATCATTTGTTATAATATGATTAGCACTATGAACAAATGATTCTATAAAGAGGCCTTTTATTGACAGGTTTTGGCCCCCGAAACAGAACACACATACTACGAAGAAGACCATCCATTTCAGAACTTTCATCTGTATCCATTTTTGAATGACTGCAAATTACTTGAATTAAAGAATGATCCAGTTTATCTCTTCTATTCGGTGCACTTCATCCATACTTTGAAGTCTTGTTAGAAGTCGAACAAATAGTATTGATAATTAAAGTTATTTGACAGTTAAGGTAGAGGACATTAGTCTTTCACAAATAATATTCTCAAATTGTTATTAGTTTAAATGAGAAATAAGTTCTTGAAGCTATCGGAGGAGGTTCTCGCAATTGAGTTCGTGTCATCGACATGTGATAATTGAATACTCCGTTTTGTTGAAGAGTTAAAAAAAACTATTCCCACGACATACTCGACGGAAATAGGGGTAGTCTCAACATCAACCAACGGGTATTAGACTTCACGTGACTGTATGTTTTTTTAGTGCGTTGATAGTCAATTAATAGCACCTAGACCAGTCAATCCGCCTCTTTTATTTCCTTGATCTAAAGCAAACATCCAATTTTTTGTTAAAGTCTAATGAACGAAATCAGTTTTAATTAGGAACGTGTCTATGAATTCTATATTTACATTATATAATTAACATACCAAAAATAATGACTATTACATTTTTCCACTCAGAAAGGTTTTAATGAAATTAATCCGTACTGGATGAAAAGCCAAAGGTAGCCCATTAGCCGGAAAATCTTCATTTTTACGAAACTCTAGACAATCCACAAAGGAGCATTGTGAATATAGCCTTCGGACGCTGTCAGTTTCATTTGTTGCAAAACCGTAAATTGTTATCTTCATGCCGCATAAACAAAGCTTTATCATAAATTATGAGAGTATATGTGTGTGTACATGCCTCATTTATAACTTTGCTAATCCCATGTCTTTGATATTTTTCCAGGCACCAAACTTTTTTGGACCAAATCCGAAATTTACCTAACTTGTGGTCGTTTTTGGCGTTAAACTTTCAACTAGGTAGAAAAGTGAACACATCAGAAACAGGATCCCTGTCTAAACTCAGCTAATTTAAAGCCAATTTCAGGACCTATTTTGGAGGAAAATTTAAGTGAAACAAGGAAGTAATTTAATTAGACTAATAAGGTATTTAGAAATGTTGTTGTTCTTCTAAATTTGTTTATTCAATTGGAATTGTTTGGAAATCAGTCAGATCAGTTTATTAACCTTTTCAAATGTCCTGAAATAAAAACACTTGCGGAACCTTACTCGTTTTATATTGAAAGTACTTTTTATTGAATCTGTAGTACCTATTATTTTATTAAAAACGGAAATTTAAAATATTTCTTAATTTCGTATTCTTTAATAAATTAATCCAGAAGAAATCAATGAATTTTTGAAGAAATAATCTATAATTGATTATTCGGAATTGTTTGTCTTAAATTTAATTTTTGTTGTATTTAATTAAAATTTTTGAAGGTTTGTTATGTGTCTCTTTTAACTAGAATTTCATAATCAACGTTCAAAATAAAATCCGATAAGAAACGTTTATAGGTTTTAAAATTTTATATAGTTCAATTTATAAGACACTGTACTTTTTGTACCTATTAAAATTTGGAAATACAACAAACGATATTTTAAACTAAAAACATATTTATGCTGATAATCAGTAAGTATGTATAATAGAAAATTATCTGGGATGGAATACATAAAAACGAATATAAAACCGAATATAAAACCGGGTTTTTCTAATACTCGGTTTTATTATCTAGTAATATGTTATCTCTATTAAGGTGATCCCGCACTATGACCTGAAGATGTATTGTGCTCCTTCATATCTCTGCCCTCCGAATTTGGGGGTATTGCCCTTAGATGTTTCCATCAATGCGAAGGTCTGCTCTAACCAATTGGTTTACGCAATCAAAGTTGTTAAATGCCCTATCTATTCATCTGCCAGTCTTTCACAATTGACAATAAAATGTCATTTCTATAAATCATTATTTGTTCTGATGTTTCAATATAGAGGATATTTTGTTGACAGGTTTTTGCCACCGAAACAGAACACACATACTACGAAGAAGACCATCCCTTTCACACTTTCATCTGTATCCGTTTATTGAACATTAGCAAATTACTAGTATTGGAAAGATACGGTTTATCTCTTCGATTCTATGCATTTCGTTGAAAACCTGTCTAAATTCGAGCAAATAATGTTGACGACATTAGTTGCTTGAATTTTGAGGCCGGGGTATTATTATTCACAGAATGTTGTTAGTGAAAACGAGTAATGAAATTCGAAAGAAAAAAATTACGGTCTGATCAGGACGCGAACCGTGCCAAAAATAATTGAAAAAAAAAATTATGTCTTCCTTTCTTTTAAAAGGCGGTCGAGATCACTGCTTTAGACTGAAAGATAATTTTTTTAAAATATTTATTATAAAATGATGTGTTTCTTAAGAGAATGCGGTGCTTGAAGTAGATGTATCACACATATTTGTTCTTGTTTATCTTTAATCTTATTGACTACTTTTATAAAATGAAAAACTTTAAAATAAATAAAAATATATATTTCAAATTGTCGGGTATTTTTGTATTTGAGAAGTCTTCCGTGTAAAAGTCTGATTGATCTATATAATTATTTTATATGTAATTGATACATTTATCAATCGCAATTTCCTTTGTTCGCTTAAAAAATAAGTCCCCATCTGAATGCAGTTAATCCTTCCCACAAAAGCAACTCATTTGAGCGAATTTGACTTATTTAGCTTTGGTTTTCCAGGATAATGTGTAGAACTGGGAACAAAGTGGCTTTCTTTTTTCTATTGAAATAGGAATAGCAAAGGGCCGGAGGAAGGGGAGCAGAGGACGGGAGGAACGATTTTCATTAAATAACCAGCTTTTGATGGATCAGCGTGATTCAATGCGGAGGAGATGAATTATAATTTTTGAATTGGAAGCACAATTCAGTGGGATTTATTTCATTTTACCTATCATGGGGCCCGGATAATAATAAAGAGGGAATATCCAAATTGAACTAAATCTGGGAAAAAGCGGTATAGTACTAGGTTAAATGAGGATTTGGATGCGAAATCCCCGTTTGCACTGATTTTTGCCATGCAAACCGAACGCCAATCTCGCACATAAATTTCACTTGCTCGCCAAATATTATATCCACCTCTAAATGCCGCAATTTTTAAATTAATATTTACCTCACTCTTTTATCTCTCTCATTCTCTCATTTCATTTAGTGGTGGTGGTGGGGGTAGTGGTTGAGGTGGGCGAACCTCCGGCAATTGTGGTGATATAAAAAGCGATGAAATAATATTCAAATATTAAAATATCACAACGGCTTTCCCTTGAGTGCTTTTTATAGGCGATTCCTTTCGCGTAACTCCACGTGTCGGCAAGGATGGGTGCGCCCGCCATCGCCGCCGCCTAACTTACCAAATCTGGCTCTGCCGAGGTGGCTTCCCATAAAATATATCCCGCCGCCACCACCAATGCACAGTGGTTGATTTGGAAAATAGTGAAATTTGATTTTTTATGAATTTTTAAAAATGACCAATCATGATATATCGATAATCAATTTAGAGAATAAATTTTTTTAATTAAAATATCCTTTTTAATTCTTTTTATTATTAAATGACCTCCATAAATAAAATTAATCAATTTATATGAAAAGTTACTTTGATACTGAAGATTTTACTGNACCAATCATGATATATCGATAATCTATTTAGAGAATATTTTTTTATATGATAGTTTCTCATTATGGCGAAAGACAGTTGCAGTAAAATATCCTTTTTAATTCCTGTCAAGAACTTGAGGCTCAACCAACAAGTGCTNAAAGTTACTTTGATACTGAAGATTTTACTGTTAAATATTGGCGAACATTATAAGGCACTCAGATTTCTGTTATGGATATTTATATTTAAGAATTATGTAATAAATCAACAATTTGTTATAAAATAGAAACATAAACATCATTGAAAACTATTACCCAAATATTAGAATTTGTCCCGAAGAAATCAAACGCGATTACCAAAAAGTTTCTTTAAATGCATTGATCGGTGCAATAAAATTTAGGATTAACAAAACATTACTCTCGTTTATTTGAATTTATTTTATATTTGGGAATATTCTATCAATTTCCCGCAAAGGCAGGTATAATGTCTCGAACAGAGAAAAATATATTTTTACAGAAATTCAAAGAATTTTAAAGATTTCTATGTTGATTTATATAAAAATGCATAAAATTTTGTACAAAACATGGTCGATAAGCATTATTAAGCACTCGGGCATTATTTAAGGTACTCGGTACGCTCGTGTCTTAAAACAAACCTTGTGTAATTTCCGTAATTTATTTAATTCACTTTCACTTTTTATTACTCATTTAGCCTTTGTTATTTTTTCAAGTAACAGTTTTGTAATTATGCTTTTCGTTACTTCCACTCTTGTATAGGTTGCACTCCCCGTAATATATAAAAGTCTTCGCCGAGCGCAGCTACCCTTAACAAGTAACCCGGTTTTCTATGGCCCTCTTTTTATCAGCAAACCGTTTTCCGTTTTTTTTCTTTTTTAAAGTAAAATTTTGCCATACCCTAGTTTATCCTGACCAACAACACTGGTATAAAGGTGTCCGCTTCTTCTCGCGGTTCTCTCCACATTATTGACTTGCTTACCGCTCTATGTATTCTATTAAGAAACATAGACAGGTACGCACTTTATACTTCACTGATGTTTTGAGAGCACGCTTAATCGGGCTAGTCTTCCCCACTTTTTGTATGAATGGGCAATTTTAAAAATCTGATCTTCGGTTTGGAGATACGGGTGTCACCGTCTTTGTTATCGTCTAAGCGCGATGGATCCCGTGGTTCGCTCAGGACCCTGTGAAGATCTCTAATATACTTCAGAGCATTCTGAGACAAAAAAAACATAAATTCCTAAAAACAGAAAACAATTAATTTAGAATAATTTCTTTGTGCTTTACTTCAATCTTTCAATATTTTAAACTTATTCTATTCATTGGTTTATAAGAAAATTTAAAATCAAGTATATTTTCTTAATTAGACACTACATTACAATATTTTTGAATTAGCGCTTTTTCAAAATAATATTGTAGTACAATCAGTCTGTGCACATTCATTTTAAGATAAAAGAATAAAGCAAAGCGACCTGGCAAAGCAACAACTTTCCAGCACTAGATTAATGGCCTATTTAAATTGCGAGACGTAAACCAGACCATTTTCAGTATTCACACCGTTCTTCTTTCCATTCCGAACTTGCCATCATCCGAGCCCCCCAAAAGAAGTTGATTTAAGGGAATCCCTTTCAATAGACTACCGCTTTCAGGTATAAATTAGTCGACTTATTATTATTTAATTTACACGTTTCATATTCAATTTTGACAAGCTTTTTTGTGTGCCCAAAAGGCTTTTACGTGGAATAAAGCATGTCAACTGCATTATTTATAACGAGAAAAGGGTGAAAGGTTATTTTTACAAAAGGGAGTATTTTATTTTTATGCGTATGTTTTAAAATACGCATTATCTTTCAGTTAATTTTACTGAATTTATGGTAATGTTTTGCGTTTTAAAATTTTCTGATTTTTCAGAAACCATAGGTTTCCCGGTTTCCGAAAAATCAGAAAATTATTTAGTATTAAAGCTTTTGAAAATTTTATAAGTTTTTTGTAGTCTATAATTACATATTAGTACATAGACCAAGTGGTTGCTTTTCGAAAAATGATGCCAAGTTGATAAAATCAAGCAAATTTTAAATATTGTATAAATCATAAAAAGTAGAATTTTCAACCTACGAGGGACGGTCAATAACTAAGAAGAATTAGAGCCGTGTGACGCTGTTATTATAATTTATACCTTTGATGCGTTCAAAGTAAGCTTTTGTTCACTCATAGCATCCATTCAAAATGAGNATATTGTATAAATCATGAATAATAACAAATTTCAATCTATGGATGAGCGTCAATAACTAAGTAGAATTAGATCAGTATGATGTTGTTATTGAAAAAGGAATATTTATTTGTTTATGCATTATTTTGCTTAAATTTGCTCTATCAAAGTCGATATTATAGCGCAAGTGCTTTTAGGAATTCTCTAGTGTGTTGTTTTTATTATTAAAGTGTAAACGAAATT
>JXOV01004317.1:9239-23207 GCA_001014945.1 Clogmia albipunctata
AAGAGAAACAACGGGGAATGAATAAGCCGGAAAAGAAGTCGCCGCTAAACTGTCATTGGATCTGCGCCCGTCACAGTATACTGTTTCGCATTTGTATTGGTATGAACTTTACACAAATTTTGCGAGACGATACGAGATTCTTCTATTTAAAATTATTTTAAGAATTTTAGTATTTCCAGTAAAGAAATCCCTTCCAGTTAATCTTGGTGCATAAATAACAATTGTTGTATTAATAATAAGTGTTTAAAATTTTTACAGTTTTAGTGCTTTAAAATCTGTTGTGAAATTACGTAACAGTTATAAGCCTGGTAATTTTATTTAATATAAACAAAACAAACTATTTTTTTATAATTTTTGTTTCTTCTACGACTCAACAACCGTTGAGGTCTAACCAATTGGTTTTAAGTAATCAAAGTTAACAAATGCCCTAATTATTTATTTGCCAATCTTTCACAATTGATAATTGAATATCATATTTTTACGAATCATTATATATTATGATGTGATTAGCACCATGAACAAATGATTCTATGTAGAGCCTATTTATTGACAGGTTTTTGCCACCGAAACAGATACATATACTACGAAGAAAACCACCCCTTCACACTTTCATCCGTATCCGTTCAATGAACAGTAGCAAAATACTAGTGCAAATATTAATCAAAGAATGTTAGTAAAAACGAGTAATGATATTCGAAAGAATAAAATTACGGTCTGATCAGGGCTCGAACCGGGGCCCTCTCGAGTTGAATTCTGTGCAACGCTTTAACCANTCATCCGTATCCGTTCAATGAACAGTAGCAAAATACTAGTGCAAATATTAATCAAAGAATGTTAGTAAAAACGAGTAATGATATTCGAAAGAATAAAATTACGGTCTGATCAGGGCTCGAACCGGGGCCCTCTCGAGTTGAATTCTGTGCAACGTTTTAACCATTGCACTTCACCCCTACCTTTTTGTTTACAATTCATTAAATATCAAATATATTTAAACAATTCGGTTTAAACAGCTCTGCCAGAATATTTAACATTATATGTTTTTTTTATACATTATACTATAGTCATACTTAGTTACCATTTCACTTTACTTTCAAAATGAACAGCTCTTGGCTCATTATTTCTGTCTGTAAATGGGTGCACATTATATTCACAAGTGTTTAAACAGTTTGAAGTCAACTCTGAAAGGAGATGCAGCAATTGCCCTCAATACAATTCAGTGCAGTTTTTGTCAAGATGAGAGTACTAAAAAGCCCATCCATGTATGAAATGAGCACGTTAAACATGTACTAATAATTAAGAGCGTGGATGGGAGTCCTCCAGCGTGTACGGTAAAAAAATATGTAGGTATGAAAACGTGTTCTAATTTACATAAGCCGTCATTTTCTTAGAACAAAAAATATGTAAACACATGAGCTTTAATTATTCAACTCTATTTTCGGCGATGTGATTTTCCTTTCTGATTCACTGAACCACAGAATTAAGCTGTCAGAGATGAATACATTTCGAAAACGAGTCCATTTGAGTGTATCAAGATATAGACTGACATGGAAGGATTCAATTTAACCACAACGAAAGACATGGATTTCGGAAGTCTGATTTGAATAGTTTTTATTAACTTTGTAGGATTTTTGTACTTGTAAATAATAATAAAGATTATAATTGCGTGTTGAGCAGAGGTTTCCAGAACTTGGCGGTTTTTGTTTCATTATAAACGACATATCCCATTTAATATTTGCTGTGGAGAGAAAAATGGAAGGAAACATGATGATGGTGATAGATAATCTGTTCAAATTATCTCATTGTAGATTGCAGATTACTGATGCGTACTACTAATCACTGCACCAATAACGATTTTACATTGTGAATGATTGTATATTTATTCAAAAATATGTCGCCAATCAATTTGGGTGATTCCAAATTCTGAAAGCATGAAGTAAAAATCAATGAGAAAATACGAGTATTTTTATCAGTAATAATAGAATAACAACATAATTGAATTTTCAAACTCTTTTCAATTTGTATTTAAAAAAAATGAAAATATTTTTGAATTTAAATCAGACAATAATAAATTCATTATTATTGCAGCAAAATCATCGGAAATGACTTTTAAGATAAATATCTCTACATAAAGTTTGCTTATTGAGTTGAATTTCTGATGAGCCGAGAATTCATGCAGACATGATTTCAGACATCTGCCAAATTAGTCCATTAAAGTTGATCCGTATATGGAAAACTTTTGAAAAATTAATTTTCCCAGTTTGTTTATTTTATTATATGCCTTTATTTTATGTTAATGGAAATTATTTAAAAAAATATTCCTTAAGTGTTCTGTATATCGATTCTAGAAAATACAATTTTTGAAGACAGAAAATCTTTAAAAGTAGAGTAAAATTGGTTTTTATTGAATGACTAACTTATGTTTGTTCATTTATTTAAAATATTTTTAAATTATAATGATTTTTATTTGTAACCTGAAACGATTTAGTTTTACATAGAATTATTTCTTTGTGGTATTAATCACATCATAATGATTCGTGGTCAATTGTTTATTGTAAAATATATCAAATGAGTAAAAAGGATATTTGAAAACTTTGATTACGTGAAACCAATTAGTTAGACCGAGATCGATTTAGTGTGTCGTGAAAACGTATTTAAAAGAATTTTTCTTATCCAAACTGTATTAAAACTGAATATATTAGGACAAATATATGTTCATGTATTTGTGTTTATTAAACAAATTGAATGTTTAATATTTTCATTCTAACAAATGCAATTTATTACCACGTTTTACGAAGTATAGTTTAAACTCACGTCAAATGAATTGAACCTAAAATAGATTAGGAAAAGAGGGAGAAAGGAGAATAATAACCGATAAATTCCCTTTTATATAACACGGGATTATTGTACAGCTGGTAAAGTACTGGAAATGTCCTCTTTCAAAAATGTCGATAGAAAGCAATAAAAATAAATATTTGTACTTATCGTCGTTGTTTATAGAAAATGAAAACATACTCTTTTATTGAAAAATTCATATTTGCGGCTATATTGTTGTCAATTTAAAATATATAATCCCAAATTTTAATTTCTCATTTCATTAAATAAGAAAATTGCTATTATACGGTTTATTTAAATGAGATTAATTAACATAATACTAAGAAGTTTTTAATTAGGCAATTATGGGCATAATATTAAAGAAACTTTTGTCGTTTTTGCTGAAACACATCTGTTTATGATAACTTATCATATCTTCTTAGCCTGTTTATGCAAATATTAATTTCATTACATGGTGACACGTAAAAGGACTACCAAATATAACAAATATTTAAAAAGAAAGATAGAGCTACAAGTTATTAGTTACTAATTTCAATGTCATAAAATGCCCTAAATATTCAAATCATTTAAAATGATGTAAATAAAATTCTCTTTCAATTCACTGTAAGGAAATGGGGAGCCTCAACACACGGGTTTAGACTTTTCATGACTATATGTTTTTTTCAGCGTATTATTAGCTAATTAATAGCGCCTAGACCGGTTGTAAACGAATCCAGTCAATTTGTCTATTTTATTTTTATATTATTCCCCCATTATCTTATTGTTTGCTAGGAATATTATTCGGCAATGTTATTGACATATACAAATGGAAAACTATTTTTCACACTCATTCCCAAGACCCTCAGGGTGGTAAGTACTAGACTATACAGGCGAATTTTGATGTGATCTAGTACAAATGATCCTGTATATGAGCTATGAATTGGCAGGTTTTGAAACCAAATACATTTAACTCTGTTTAGTATCCATTTTACAATTGGAGCCAAATACTAGTAGAAATTTCTTTTTATTTCCCGTTTCTATGCGTCTCATTCAAGCATTAAAATCTTGTCCGTCGTCAATAGAAAAATTAATTTAATTAATTTTTTATTTAAAAATATCAAAAATTGAATAATCTTGTTATAAAAGTAAAATGCTATATTGTAAGACAAAACAGTAAATAGTATTTTTATATTAAAAGAAAAAAAATATATTATGTATTTTAAAATTAATTGAATAGGCCTTATTATGATTGATAAGAAAATGAGTAAAAACATATTATAAATCCTTTAATAATTGTAACAAACAATACGAGTATTAGTTGACTATTGAAACGTGTTTTTTTTTAAGCGAACCACAAATTATGAAGTATAAATGATGCTATAAAATGGGTTACCCCATAAATTGACAAGGCGAATTGCTTTCGCAAAAACAAAATTGAAAGAGTCGAAAGGACAAACAAATTCAAAGCAAATTGCTAAGCCTTTCACATTTTGTTTGAAATGATTTTGGGTTTCATTCCCAAATAATTTACCACCACAACAAATCTTGACGAAAACACTTCCAAGAATTTTCCCTTTTACGAGTTTCTTATTGAAATTTTAGAACTTTCCTTTTAAAGGATCTCTTATAACATCGCCGGGTTGCTCCTACAATTTCCCAAAGGTTATCATTCTCAGTCACAAGAGTTCTTGAGCGGTGAAATTAAATATTTTGCTGAATTGGAATTATTGCAGTTAGATGATTTCCTCCTGACCCCAATCTAAGGTATTTTGTAATTAAAACTCGTTAAAATTTGATTCACAGTAGGGTTTCAAATTTCAATCAATTTCACCTTGATTATTGCTTTGTTCTTAATGGGCTGATCATAAAACATTCAAAGTCTTTTAACAAATTGGAATTGGTCGTGAACACAAATGCACAAGTTCAATAAACCAATTTGGAAAGTTAATTCAATTTGTCTTTATTTATAATTTAGTTTTTTTTCTCGATACAAGTCTCTTTATAATTCAATCCATCAAAAAAAATTATAAATAAATTCGATTTGTCGTTAGGTCTTTATGCTTTTATAAAATCCAATAAAAAATTATCAAAAGCCCTTTTGACCTTTTCTGTAATTTTTGTAGAAAATGAAATTTTTATGTTTAACTGAAAAGCTTATCTGAAAGCAAAGTGACAGTTCTGAATCATTTGCTAAGAAATGCAAGGAGACACATAAATTTAACAACTTAATCGAGTGTGAAAGTCATCTCTTTTAAATTGGCTTAGGAAACGTCATTTCATATTCATATGAATGTCATTGTTTAGTGCGAAATTGCTGAGGACTAAAGTTCAGTCCGCTCCAAAAACTGACGGCAACGAAGGGCCGATAAATCAAAGTTTATTGTACGCCCTCAATAAAGTGTAGGAAATATGCTACGTCGTAAATATCGATAAATAGCAATAAAAATAAGGATTTATATTTGCACACATACCAATTACTTTGCAAATGTATGAGTATACGAGTATGAATGAATGTAAACATCTTTTGCAATCCTATATAGTAAAGTTGCCTATTTTCATTGAATAAAAATTTCTTATAACTCACTTTTTCGCACCAATACCGGTAGTTAAATAGTTATTCATATAATTCTAAAAAGATAAAGTATTTATACAATTCTATTGATAAATGTGTATATTTTACTAGCCAATCAATGCTTCTTCTATAAATTTCTTCATAAATATACACTCTTTATGATGTAATGCCCGTAAATAATCACAAAACGTGTAAATACAAAAAAAAATATGCATTGTATTAAAATTAAACAACTAGAAATTATAATTTTTGTGTAATTCCGTCCGTATCGAAAAGTAGCCTCTTTTTAACTCAAATTAGTTTTGTAAAGGTTTACTTTACAGGGCTCCGTTTCACTAAGTTCAACAAAAACATACATTGTAAATTATTCCGTCAATGCAAGCGGAAATTATTCGTATGACAGGTTTTTTCTAAGATATTTTTATTTTGACGCTATATTTTTTTTACTTTTGGTAATATTAACGAATATTGTATATAGTTAGAACACATTCAATTGCATTTCATTGCAATTGAAACATGCAATAAAGATGAATAAAGATTTATACAATTTTTACGAAAAAATTCTGACTGTTTAAAGTGGGATTTTAAATTGATACGTATATATATATATGCTTCTGACTGACAGGACATTTACATATGCGTATAACTGTCTACCATGCCTACGACGATTCGGTATGCGTCAACATTTCAATTATCTTATTCATATGTTTTATATTGGAAAAAAAAACCCGAGCGAGTTATACGTATTCATATACCATGTTACTAAAATGCATGGAGCGATATTTTACATACGAGAAAAATTGATCCAATGTCAATATTAAAGAGTTGTTCTTGTATAAAAATATAACTTTTATGCATTTGTGTTGCATAAAATTGATGTTATGACACTACGATTTGTGTAAAATAAAATAAGCCATCTATCGGAGAACTTATGAACTACATTTTCTTGTGTTTTATTATAGAGGGCGCAACATGTATTTTTACAGAAATTCGAAGAATTTTTAAAATTTTTTGTTAATTTTATTAAAAATGCATAAAATTTTGTATAAAACACGGTCGATAAGCATTATTAAACACTCGGGCCTTCTTTAAGGCCCACGTTTCGCTCGTGGTTTAAAACAATCCTTATGTTTAATAATGACTTATCTTATCGACCTTGTTGTATAAATAACTATAAAAAGGAGTGATTTTCCTCTTTTTTTTCTCTCTTACTCGGGCCTTCTATAAAACACTCGCTAATCTCGTGACTATAAAGGGCTCTTGTGTGTAATAATGTCTTATCTTATCCACCATGATAAATATATAAACATCAAGCTATACAGTACATATACGTATAATGTACGAAAAGAAAAATTATGCCCTGTTCAGGTGTAAAGTCCGCTTGATTAATTCAAAAATGATGACACCTTACTTTACATTCTGGTCACTTAAGTCACTATTCTAGCGGTATTAAATAAATAGTAAAAATGATAAATAAACTTCATTTTAAATTAATTCAAGTTGAAAATATCTACATAATGCCTTAATATTTTTTATATTAACTTTGTAATAGACTAGACAAGTGACAAAAGGGACGAAAAAGAGAATCTGCGACAGACAAATTGATTTGATTACATTTCATTTGCATAATTTTCATTTCATTCCGGTGGATAAACATTGAACCGTCAACGTCCAAAACATTTCAACGATATCAGATTGATGATAAAATCCGGGCTGTTTTGGATGGAAGAGACGAATCTTTTTGTTGGGGATTATTTATCTTACTTCTCTTAAACAAAGGTTACCTCGGGAAAAGTCATTATGTAAATTATGACAATGTTTTTCAAATTTTTTCCTGTTAAGTACGAATATAAGGGCATTTTTTAATAATAAAATTAAAAGTTATTATTGCTTATTTTGTGGGGTTTTAGTTAATTAAAAATTGTGCTGAGCTGATTTATCAATTAAGCCTTATTAAAGCGAAAAATTTGATTTAAAGAAGTCTAAGATCAAATGAGTCGTTTATTTGAAAAACAGCATAAACGCCATTTTGGACGAAATCTTCTTTTTAATAGAAATGTGTTCTTTGAGAGTATACACATCGTCTGGGAAAAATCGAATTGATCTAGCTCTTACATACTAAAATATATGGAATTTTGAGGAGAAACGACATATGTTACAGTGTTCATCATAAAAGACCGTAATAAATTTTAGTGTGCTGATCTGGTGGTTTGCAATTACTTCTTAGTCAATATTTAGTCCTTATTTAATGAAACATGGATATATATCCTGGATCGGGAAAATGAAATGAACCAAAATGCAAGAAAATTAATTTAAAGGCCTCTTAATATTTCCAGTTAAATTTTACAGGAATCGACCTGCGAACGGGTTGAAATGGATGATATGCCTAAATATTTCAACAACAAATTAAGTTTAACCCAAATTATACCATTTTTTTATTAAGAAAATACTATTGTTTTTCGTTAATAGGAAAAACAGCATATCTCGAGTAATTTCAAATGCCTGTAAAAACTTTATTATTACATGCAGAAACAGAACTAGGCTTTTAAATAATCGTTTTTTTAAATTTAAACACCAATTCAAACTGATTACAAAATTATTTTTGAATTAATGGATCATCGTAATGTAATTTTTTTATTAGTATTGTGATTAGAATACGCAGTTACAGTCTAAAATGGAGCATAAAATGCAAAATGTTCTCTTGCTAAATCTCAGATCGCGTTTTTGTTGAAACAAAAGTGTGCTATCCCTAAGTTAAAGTAATTTGTCCGACCCACAATTATGATGGACAACTGCAATAGCGTTGTTTTTTAGATTAGAAACTTCGTAAGATTTCGGTATACACCAAAAAATTATTTTTTGGTGTTCTTTTTTTATTAAAATTTTGAAATTACTCTGCCAATAAATTATGTTTTACACTCCTGTATCGAAACATACGTTTTTTTATATCCATTTGAGTTTCGAAATGTTTCACTTTATCGCACTCAGTGAAAATTATGAATTTTTATTCCACTAGTGAAAAAAATGTCATAATTGACGCTTTATGACATTTCAATTTCAATCAAATTGGTCTCAAAGTCAAAATTTGGTTGTCATTTTTGCAGTTAAATTACCCAAAATATTGATCTTGACTATGCCAAAGGACCGTGATTATATTTAAAATTAATTAATGTTTCTTTTTTTAAAATTTTAATATTTACCGTTTCAACATTTTTGTTAGATTTTTTGCACATTACGTCGATATCAGATATAAATGTGCTTAACTGTGATGTAAGTAAATTATATTAATAGCCTTATATTGATTTAAATGGAAATTTATTTTACATAAATTAAAGCAAACAAATGTTCCATGTCACAATAAAATAAACATTTGCCTTATGACCAAGTGGTCAAGAGGAATTTCTAACTCTACAAGTAAAGATTTCATTTGAAACATTTGTGAAATATGTAAATTTTTAAATTTTCCTTGTAAATAATGAAATTTAATGTCAAATAGTAAAAAATTCAGTTTTACTAGGAAACGGTGAAACACTCGCCTTCGGTTCGAATGTTTCACACTCGTTTCGCTCGTTAGAAAACAGTTGACTTTACACCCTTGTAGCACAAATAACTATTGTGCAATTTCGTTACGAAAAGTAACCTGTTTTTAATGCAAATTGGTAACGTTTTACTTTTCTGTACGGAGTGCTGAAATATTAAAAAAATTGCATACAAATTGTCACCAATCTAATGAAAATCATATTGTTGTCATAACCACTTTTATTATTTAAATATTTTAATATGAAAATTCCGCTGTGAGTTGTTGTTCCACAATTTGAAAAAAAACACTGTTAACAGTTTTATTATTAATGATCGATTAACTGGTATTTTTCCAGAATTACACAAAATAGCGTTCAATACACATGTGAAATAGGTTATTACAGCACTTATTTACTTATTTTAATCACTTCGTTCGTCAAAATACATGGTAAATGCGTGCTGTATTAACCTCTATTTCACTATTTGTTTCCAATTAAACTATTCTAGAACTTTTTTTAGCCAAAAATGAAATTTATGTAGTTTTTTTTAATGAACGGTTCAATTCTGTGTAAATGAGAATTTGTTTGTAAATTACAGTGGTGTATTCAACAAAAATTATGGAAACCGTAAACTTTATATAAATCTTTTTCAATCTAAGTATAACTTTTATATAACCCGTTGTAAGCATAAAAGCTCGGCAAAATATGGAATATCCGAGTCAGCTGGGAGACGGTTAAACTACAGTCAATATGGTTTGCGGTGTTGTCACAAGTTGAAGCAAAAATGTTGCTGTTCTAATTCCGCAATGTTGTCTTGTTTAATTAAAACAGAGCAAAAAAGTTTGTAATTTGCATATGTTTGGTTAAATTGCTCCTGTCTTTTGTAAAAACGTAAGCCTTAACATGACATGATATATTTGCAATTCAAACAATGGAAAGCCGTATTATTATGATAATCTTAAGTAATTAGTACTGTTGTTTTAAAAGTGAATTAAAACCTGATATAATGAATGGATTCATTGAAAAATTCACACTTTTGGAAACCAATTGGATAATAAAATTATATGGTATATATAAAGAAGTAATTTAAATCAAAGTTTATTTTTTGCTGCGACCCAAGTCGTTTGTTGGATTTAATGTAAAATACGAATCGTGAATTGAGAAAGTCTAAGGCATCTAAACCTGAATTATGGCATCATTATTTCAAGTTTATCATGGGTAAAGTTTTGAAGGGCATCGTAAAATGTGAAAACGTGACGCCCTAATCTAATAAAAAATACTCTTTACAAAAAGTAGAAAGGAAATAATATTAATAATATTTTTATCATATATACTTCAAAAGGTGTCTTCTATTTATCCAATTCCATATTATCAATATAAAGTTTGTTTTATAACTAAGTAAAGGGAAATTTTAGCCCTTACGTTCCTCTTAACTCCCAAAGTAACAAAAAAGGATTTTTTGGTGCATTGTAATACAAAAGTGCCATTCAGATTTTTAATTTTTAGGTTATATTTGAAACTTAAATGAAAAATACATATTAATTTTGCAATGGAGATACACCCTCGTATACTAATAAAAATAAATTTAATAATTCATCCAATTAATATGTGAAAACCTTCAAGAAGCTTGTTCTTGTTAATTTCATACAAACAGTAGTGTCCAAAGATCGGTAGCTTTACGTAGAACTGTTCTTTTTTAAATGTGTTTGTGACTCTTTTTTCTAAATCAAATAGATTAGAGTTGGCCAAAAACGTCATTTTCAATGACTTGACAGACTAACAAGTCTTGGGAAAAATGACCAAGTCAATGACATGTCTCAGTTGGTCATTTCAAATAAAAGAACAACAAATAAACACAACACCAAACAAAGATTTGAAAAATTAATTTAAAACATTTATTTAAATAATGTAAGATTTAAGGATATTAAATTGATTAAGAAAATAAAAATTTAACACACAAATATATAAAGACACTAGTAAATACTTGAAACATGGTATTTTGCACATAATGTTTGCAAAAATTCCCTGTAAGACAGAACATTTTGGCATCGATTACACTTCGTTGTTCCATCAGTAACATCACAGAAATATTGCCCTATCTAAAGACGTAATTAAAAAAACAAAAAAAAAATATATAGAAACAATTTCAAAAATTCTGCTTGTTATTTTCCCTCAAGTTTTACTGTATTAATTTGACTGACAAATGATAAAAATGACGTGCACTGAGTGTGAATTCAACATGGTATGGTATGGTAGGTTGGGCGCAGAACCCGTTCGAGGATTATAGCCCTTATTCATATATAAATATATGAATAAGATCATTGTAACTGTGCACGATAACGCATCAACAGGTGTATGGGAATTCAACATGAACAAAAGAATATAAGAAGGAAAGAAAAAAAAAACAAAAGAAACTGACATTGGTCAGTATTTGACCAATTGGTCAAGACTTTGAATTGTTGGTAAAATTTAAATAAACGGATAATAAGTGAAGCACGTCAATAAATTGTCTTGACTAGTTCATGTCATCTTATTTTTACTGACTAGTCACTTACGTGCGTCAGTCAGTTTTTGGCCAACTGTAACACAGAAATTCTTGTGAACCTTCATAAAATTAGAGTTTAACAAAAAATTCAATTTAAAATTATTGATTTATGAAGTAGTATTTGAAAATATACACTGCGTTTCATCCTTTTGCGACAGAGGTCTTTGATTAAATTTTAGTTAATATCTCGGAGTGTATCAAACTGATCTCAATTCTTTTTGGCACGATAAAAGGTCTTATCATTGGCCATCGTCTGCACTATAAAACAAAAGACTAGGTTTGTTGCAAATAATTAAGCAGCCGGATGCATTACCACAACGGCCATTAGACCACATATGGTAAATTATATATTGAACAAATATATTTTCTGTGTAAATAGAAGAAAATTATATTTTTAAAGTACGACATATAAGCATATAATACTTTGGAATATAAAAATTAGTTAGTTTAGATGAAGAATCCAAAGAAAATTAAAATTTTTAATATTTTTTATATACGCAGTGACTTAATTTTGTTTAAATGCCTTCTTTTGTATTATACATATATTTCGTTTAGGAAAAATTCACAAGGAAAAGGAAACACGTAAATGTAAATTACGTTGGATATTAGTAATTCCAATATGTTTCCTATACACACTTTCAATGGATCCCAATTACGATACAATTTTTCTCCAATAAAGACAATACTATAGATAATGATGGATGGAATAAATGAAATGACAGTATTTAAATACATACCTGCAAAGGACTGTATATCCAGTTCGCTTTGTGTAAAGGAAATAAAAAAAAGAATTAAATTTTGTTAAACACTAAAGACCTTTTGGGATTTCTTACCATTATTAATTTCAGAAATCAATATTGGCTAAGTATGAGCTTTAATAATCAACGTTAAATTATTTCCTCTCCAATTTTGGTGTTTAAAGCTCTTCCTCGTTTTAAATTAGGTCTAAATAGGTCTATTACAATGAAGAACGCACGAAAATCCGTCCACGCGCGGATAAAAGACTATTTCAGCATTATGACTAATGAAAATAAGTAGAGTATTCTATATATTTCTAATAATACAGTCCAAAGTCTATTTTCGCTTTCCTAGTACAATAATTTTCATCTTCTTGAAGAATAAAACGGGAGGACAAACAAACAAATTGAGTCATTAAATGAGATACCTAAATGGAGTCAAAAGCTTGTCACGCGTCAAGCAGTAAAATGTTTTATGAAGTGCAGAAATAATACTTGGCGATAATGAAATTGTCACAAATAAACAAATTGTGGCCTCTTTTGACGAGTGTAGACTTTGGAATTTGAATTCCAGCCATTGTAAAGCCCTTTAGAATTTAAATAGTAAACAATAAAAGCGAATTATTAATTTTTCTTCAAATTTACGAATCATTAGTATCTTCGGGTTATCTCCCAATAAACCTGAAATTTTAAATCAATATTTTAGTTAATTTAGTCAAAACAATAACTTTTTGAAAACATCCAAAAAATTTGATCAGAAATCCATCTAAAATTTTGAATTTAGTTATTTTTGAATGTTTCTTAAAAACCGTTAAATGGGATGAAAATCAGCCTTAAACTTTGGTTTTTATTGACAGAACAATCTTAGGTTATTTTAAATTAACTAATATTTGTATTTAAAATTTCAAAAAATCTCGGACCAAATTTATCTCTCAAATCTCACAATATACTACCTTTTTTATTTTTAAATATTCGTTGTGAAATTAAGTTTTTGTTGCATTTTTTGCTTGATGAAATTACGGTTTGGTTATAATATTTTAGGAAAAGCATATAGTTTTAATTTTGCAAATGGTCTAAAAATTTACAAACAAGATCGAGAGAAATGGGAATATTTCATTTGTTAAGAAAGAAGCAAAAAATCAAAATTATCTTTGACATAAACTTATTGTTAAAAAGATTAATTAATTTTCTTTATGTTTAGACATAAATAATTATCAAAAGTTATAATACTTAAAATTATTAGATTTACAATTATATTCTTTACATGTTTTATTATCTAATTATATTACAATCTTATTGTCTTTTATGAAATTCAGGATATCTTTATATACATTAATATTTTAATTTTTCTTCCATTATACTTCTTTGTAAAATCTTGTATCTTAGTCTTGAATTATTGAACTGATCGCAATACAAAATTTTATGAATAAAGTCATTTTTATGTTGCAAAACTGACAAATATAATCTTCTTGTTCCATTTTGATGCAGTGTATCCTGCTCTTACTCTGTTTACAATTTTCGCTTCATAATTCTTAAATCTTTTAAGCTCTGCTTGTGTTGCACTATTATTATGCGTATTATACGGTTTTTTTTCTGATAACACTGAAAACTGTCAACAATAACAGTAATAATAGTCAAAAATCTAAATGCAGCTGGAGAGGCAAGCGTCTGCTTTGATCCAATGATGTTTTGAAACTGTGTTCAAATAGTTATTTTCGTTTCAAGACGGTTTATATTTCGGTTTTCAAGAAGGAAGGCTGTTTCCGCTAGGAGACGAAGTCGACG